>JAJPUD010008604.1:53624-86688 GCA_023553655.1 Myrmecobius fasciatus | reverse complement strand
TTCTTACAAAGCAATAATATTCCATAACATTCATATACCATAATTCATTCAGCCACTCTCAAATGGATGGGCATCCCTTCAGTTTTCAGTTTCTAGCCACTACAAAAAGGGCTGCCACAAACATTCTTGCACATGTGGGTCCCTTTCCCTCCTGTAAGATATCTTTGGGATATAGGCCCAGTAGAAACACTGCTGGGTCAAAGGGTATGCACAGTTTGATAGCTTTTTGAGCATAGCTCCAAATTGCTCTCCAGAATGGTTGGATCCGTTCACAGTTCCACCAACAATGTATTAGTGTCCCAGTTTTCCCACATCCCCTCCAACATTCATCGTTATCTTTTCCTGTCATTTTAGCTAATCTGACAGGTGTGTAGTGGTACCTCAGGGTTGTCTTAATTTGCATTTCTCTGATCAATAGTGATTTGGAGTAACTTTTCATATGACTAGAGATGGTTTTAATTTCATCCTCTGAAAATTGTCTGTTCATATCCCTTGACCACTTATCTATTGAAGAGTGGCTTGAATTCTTATTTTATTGTTGGTTTGAGAGAAGATCGGAGGAGAACGCAAAAATTGACCGTGTGTTAGGGCATAAAAACCTCAAAATCAAATGAAGAAAGGCAGAAATAGTAAATGCATCTTTTTCAGATCATGATGCAATAAAAATCACATGCAATACAAGGCCAGGAGAAAATAAACCAAAAGGTAATTGGAAATTAAATAACCTAATCCTGAAGAATGAATGGGTGAAAGAGCAAATCATAGACACAATCAGTAATTTCATCCAGGAGAATGACAATAAGGAGACAACATACCACAATTTGTGGGATACGGCCAAAGCGGTTATAAGGGGCAATTTTATATCTCTAGATGCTTACTTGCATAAAATAGAGAAAGAAAAGATCAACGAATTGGGCTTATTATTTTTAAAAAAACTAGAAAAAGAACAAATTAAAAACCCTCAATTAAATACCAAATTGGAAATTCTAAAAACAAAAGGAGAAATTAATAAAATTGAAAATAAGAAAACTATTGAATTAATAAATAAAACTAAGAGTTGATTCTATGAAAAAACCAACAAAATAGATAAGCCTTTAGTTAATTGGTTAAGAAAAAGGAAAAAGGAAAATAAAATTGTTAGTCTCAAGAATGATAAGGGAGAACTTTCCTGCAATGAAGAAGAAATTAGAGAAATAATTAGGAGTTACTTTGCCCACCTTTATGCCAGTAAGTTTGATAATCTAAATGAAATGGAGGAATATCTACAAAAATATAGATTGCCCAGGTTAACAGAAGAGGAAATACATTATTTAAATAGCCCCATATTATAAAAATAAATAGAACAAGCTATTAACCAACTCCCTAAGAAAAAATCTCCAGGGCCAGATGGATTTACATGTGAATTCTACCAAACATTCAAAGAACAATTAATTCCAATACTACACAAACTATTTGAGAAAATAGGGACAGAAGGTATACTGCCAAATTCCTTCTATGAGACCAATATGGTGCTGATAGCTAAACCAGGTAGGGTGAAAACAGAGAAAGAAAACTATAGACCAATTTCCCTAATGAATATTGATGCAAAAAGATATTAGCAATGAGATTACAGAAAGTCATCCCCAGGATAGTACACTATGACCAAGTAGGATTTATACCAGGGATGCAGGGCTGGTTCAATATTAGGAAAACTATCAGCATAATTAATTATATTAATAACCAAACTAACAAAAACCATATGATTATCTCAATAGATGCAGAAAAAGCATTTGATAAAATCCAACACCCTTTCCTATTAAAAACACTAGAGAGTATAGGAATAAATGGACTTTTCCTTAAAATGATCAGTAGCATCTATTTAAAACCATTAGCAAGCATCATATATAATGGAGACAAACTAAAACCATTCCAAATAAGATCAGGAGTGAAACAAGGCTGCCCACTGTCACCATTACTATTTAATATTGTATTAGAAATGTTAGCTTTGGCAGTAAGAGAAGAAAAAGAGATAAAAGGAATTAGAGTAGGTAATGAAGAAACCAAATTATCACTCTTTGCAGATGACATGATGGCATACTTAGAGAACCCTAGATTCCCAACTAAAAAACTACTAGAAACAATTCACAACTTTAGCAAAGTTGCAGGATTCAAAATTGATCCACATAAATCATCAGCATTTTTATATATTACCAACAAAATTCAGGAGCAAGAAATACAAAAAGAAATTCCATTCCAAATAAAGGATGATAGGATAAAATATTTGGGAATCTATCTGCCAAGGAAAAGTCAGAAACTATACGAACTAAACTACAAAACATTTTCCACACAAATAAAGTCAGACCATGTCAATTGGAAAAATACCAAGTGCTCATGGGTAGGCCGGGAAAATATAATAAAAATGACAATACTACCCAAACTAATCTACTTATTCAGTGCCATACCAATCAAACTCCCAAGAAATTATTTTACAGATCTAGAAAAAATAGTAGCAAAGTGCATTTGGAAGAACAAAAGGTCAAGGATTTCAAGGGGATTAATGAAAAAAAAAGGCAGATGAAGGTGGTCTTGCTGTACCAGATCTAAAACTATATTATAAAGCAGCGGTCATCAAAACTGTTTGGTACTGGCTAAGAAATAGAGCAGTCGATCAGTGGCATAGGATAGGATATCAGGACAATCTAGGCAATAACTTTAACAATTAATGTTTGATAAACCAAAGGTCCCAGCTTTTGGGATAAGTACTCACTATTCAGCAAGAACTGCTGGGAAAATTGGAAACTAGTGTGGAAGAAATTAGGGCTGGACCCATACCTAACACCACAAGATAAGATCTAAATGAGTTCATGATCTAGATATAAAGAGTGATTTTGCAAGCAAATTAGAGGAACGTAGTATAGTTTACCTCTCAGACCTGTGGAGATGGAATAAATTTATGTCCAAAGAAGATCTGGAACTCCTAATTGAACACCATATAGGTAATTTTGATTATATTAAGTTAAAAAGTTTCTGTACAAATAAAACAAATGCAGACAAGATTAGGAGGGAAGCATCAAATTGGGAAATCATCTTTACATTTAATGGTTCTGATAAAGGCCTCATTTCTAAAATTTATAGAGAATTGTCTCATATATATAAGAATTCAAGCCACTCTTCAATAGGTAAGTGGTCAAGGGATATGAACAATTTTCAGATGATGAAATTAAAACCATCTCTAGTCATATGAAACGTTGCTCCAAATCACTATTGATCAGAGCAATGCAAATTAAGACAACTCTGAGGTACCACTACACACCTGTCAGGATTGGCTAAAATGACAGGAAAAGATAACGATGAATGTTGGAGGAGATGTGGGAAAACTGGGACACTAATACATTGTTGGTGGAACTGTGAACGGATCCAACCGTTCTGGAGAGCAATTTGGAGCTATGCTCAAAAAGTTATCAAACTGTGCATACCCTTTGACCCAGCAGTGTTTCTATTGGGCCTATATCCCAAAGAGATCTTAGAGGAGGGAAAGGGACCCACAGGTGCGAGAATGTTAGTTGCAGCCCTTTTTGTAGTGGCTAGAAACTGGAAACTGAAGGAATGCCCATCCATTGGAGAGTGGCTGAATAAATTATGGTATATGAATGTTATGGAATATTATATTGCTCTGTAAGAAACGACCAGCAGGATGATTTCAGAGAGGCCTGGAGAGACTTGCATGAACTGATGCTGAGTGAAATGAGCAGAACCAGGAGATCATTATACACAGCAACAACAATATTACATGATGATCAATTCTGATGGACATGGCTCTCTGCAACAAAGAATTGTCTCAAACCAGTTCCAATTGTTCACTGAAGAAAACCATATACATCCAGAGAGAGGGATATGAAATATGGACCACAACGTAACATTTTCATGCTCTCTATTGATGTTTGCTTGTATTGTGTTGCCTTTCTCTGATTTTCTTTTTTTTTCTTGTAGATAGGATTTTTCTTGCACAACTTGTCAAGTATTTCAACATTATTAACATGTAGTGGACTTCCTGCCATCTAGGGGAGGGGAGGGGACTGGGGGTAAAAGTTGTAATGGAAAGCTTTGTAAAGATCGATGCTGGGGAAATACCCATACATATGTTATACAAATAAAAAGCTTTAATAAAAAAGGAAAAAAAATAAAATCTCCAATAAAGGGGAACCCATTACTTCCCCAAGTAGCTCATTCTGCTTTGCGACAGCTCTAATTATAAAGATTTTTTCCACATGTCAAACTCATATTTGCCACTTTATAACTTTTAACCTTTAGATCCAGAGAGCAGAAGTAGTGATAACTAGTTTGATATTTCCTTCAAATGGAAGCTACCTGAGTCTTTTCTTCTACAGGATAAACATTCCTGTCTCCTTCAACTGATGCTAATGTGGGATGACCTTGAAGGTCTTCATAATGTTGGTTGTCTTCCTCTGGAAGTTCCTGAGTTTGTCATTCAATCAGTAAGTGTTATAAAAGTTCCGCAATGTGCCAGGTACCATGAGAAGCCCTGAGGAAACAGAGAAAAAGGAAACTCCTCAAGGGGCTTACAGTAAATGGAGAAAACAGTACACTTACATACAAATAAATAAAGAAAATGTACAAAGTCAATAAGTCAATGTTCTTTCCCAAAATGTGGCATCCCAAAGTAAGTTCTGTACTTCAGATGTGATTTAGACAGTTTAGAAGATATACATATTAATGTCTTTTAATCTTGTAAATAACAAAATCCAGATTGTTCCATAAGTCTTTTACAGTGGAAAGCTTCACAATGCTGAGAATAAATGGGGAATAGAGCAATACAGAGACTGTATTGAAAACAGTCTGTTTGACTCCTCTGTAGCACTGGACTCCTTCTAGATCTCCTAATTTCTAGGTTTTCATGATATTCTCTCCTGGATTCATCTTCTAGTTATCAGAACACTCTTTCTTTGTCACTGTCATCGTTGTCTTCTTCTTCTCCTTCTTTTTTGGATGGCTCATCATCTTTGACTAGGCCCAAGACTCTCTATTCCTGTCTTTATATCCTCTCATTTGATGTTCTCAGTAGCTGCTCTACCTGGGGTGGAGGCAGCATGGTACAGTAGAAAAAGCACTAGATATGGAGTTAAGGGACATGGGTATGAAGCTTAGATTTGGTATTTACTTTGTGACCTTGGGCAAGTCACATAACCTGTCTGGGATACAGTTTCCTCATTTGAACAGATGAAGGCATTAGATTAACCCTCTAAGACTAGATGATTTCTAAGATCCTTTTCCAGCCCTAAATCTATATTTGTATTATATTCCAGACTTATATATTCAGCTCTGCTTTCTCTTCTTCTCTTCTTTAGAATCACATCACCACCTCCCTGGAGGACATCTCCAACTAGTTACCCTGTTGGCTTCACAAACTCAACATGACTAAATCGGACTCATTCTCTTGCCCACTGAGTATACCTCTTTTTCATATTTTCGTGTTCCTGTTAAGGGTGCCATCATCCTTCCAGCTATTCCAGTTCACAAACATGGAGATAAATCTAATTTTTCCTTGCCCTTAAATCCCCCTCTGAGCCAGTGTTAATGATTCTATGTTCACAATACCTCTTCCATTCTTCCTCTTTTTTCACCATGCATATGACTACCACCTTCATTCAGCCCCTCATTATTTCTTACCTAGACTACTGCAACAGCCTTGTAAAGGGACTTAAATTTTCCAGTCTCTCATTCCCAATGTATCCTCTACAGATGGCAGCAGTCTTTCTTAAGCGCTCAGACCATGCCCCATATCCCTCCATCTCATTCACCTTTAGTGCCTTACTGTTGCCTCTAAGATAAAACACAAGCTTCTCCTTTAGCATTTAAAGCCTTTCACAATCTGCCTAGAGCCTATCTGTCCAGATTTACTGCATATTACTCCCCTTGGTGTATGAGATGTTCGAACTTAACAGACCTACTTGGTTTGTTTCTTTTTTTAAACTTAGCATTCCATCTGCAATCTGCATGCCTTTGCACAACCAAGGCCTCATATGCAGAATGCATTCCCTCCTCATCTCTGTCCTTTCAAATCTGGAGCTTCCTCCATGGCTCACTTCATACCTGTCTTCATCTCCTTAATTCTTAATTTACCCACCCTCCTCCTGATAGGACCAGGTATATCTATTAAATATATGTATGCATATTGATCTATATGTGTATATATTTTTTCAAGGTATATCCCCAGTAAAACAAGCTCCTTGTGTGCAGACATTATTTTTCATTTTGCTTTTGTATCACCAGTTCCCAACATAGTTTTCCTCAAGTGGGTGATTACTAAGTACTTATTGGTTTGTAATGGATTTAACTTGGTCTACTCCACTTTTTCACTCCATATGTACCTGATGGGTTTGTAGAAAAGAGTTTCTACATCAATCTATCCATTATCACTTCATTTCAACTCACCACTGTGCTAGGTGTTGAAGATAGAAGGATATCTTCCAAATGAATGGAGGAAGGGAGATTGGAACTAACAAATAATTAAATATTTACAAGAAAGAATGGGAAGTTCTAGGGATCGTGTGCAAGAAATGGGAGGAAGGGGAGATTGTTTTCAACTTAATGAGGGATTGAGGAGAGTCAGAAAACATTATGGCATCATCAAAACTATGAGGCTAAGAGAGTTGAACCTTGTTTCTTCCTAGTTATATAAAAGCATAAAGGGCATTAGCTTTGGAGCCAAGAGCTGGGATTTTGAGTGAATGCAGATCCACTGAATAGCTTGAATGTGAGAGAGCTTCTGAGCTTCCTATGTGGAAGATAAGGAAACTAAAATTCATGACCTTTAAGGTGATCCTTATGACTTTAGAGACTATGATCTAACCATTACAGGTTGGAGAAATAGCATGAGCCAATGCATGATGAAGACAAGATGAGAACAGGTTACAGACACCTTGGCTGTAATGTAGAATATAGAATTGGAGGCTGAAGTAAGTGCATTCCTAGTATAGAGACCAGCCTTCACAATGGCACCGAGGAAGGAAATGGAATGACTAATGTGGGGAACAAATGGAATTGTGACTATGAAGGAGTGCAATATTAATGAAAATGACTGATTTTCTATGCCAGTTATTTAACGATGCTTTTTTAAAAAACAATTATTTCTTAAAAGTGCCACAAGACTCTAGTTCTGCTAAGGTCCAATTTTTTTTTTCACATAGTCTTGTCACTGGTGGCCACAAGAATGTCTGGTCAGCTGAGATCCAATAAATAAATAACACAATTTCGTGCACGTGATGGAAAGGGAGAAGTAAACAATTTTGATGGTAACCAATCGTTAATAAACATATGGACTATCATTTTATGATTTGTTTTCCTATGTTCCAAGACTTTGTGAATTAATTCATATTTACTAAAGTGGAATTAATGGCTATATTTATCATGAGAGGAAGGCTTCTCAGCAGCATCTCTGACAGAAAGCACTGATTCATAAGGCAAGTAATGGCTGGGGAACCTTCTGTGGTAGGGAAGCATGTCTCTGTACTCTGGACAAAAGACTAGAAAGAAGTGGAAATGTTTAGGTGGAAGAAGAGATTTTCAAGGGGTGGGATGGGCTTAGTCTTTAAAGATTTGAACAGATTTCATTTCCTTCAGCTTATCTGCAGGAGAGGAGGTAGATGATGTTGGAACAATGGGTGAAAGTTAAAGGGAGGAGCATGTAGCCCAACAGGGCTAACATCCCAACAAGAAAGCTTTAGCTTTCAGAAAAGCTACCTTGAGGCAACATGGTCTAGTGGGTGGAGTGCTATACTTGGAGTCACCCAAAGTGACTGGTTCAAATTCTGCTTCAGATACTTCCTCACTGTGGCATGCTATCATGGACGTGCCATGTAATCTCTCGGAGCCACGATTCCTCATCTGTAAGATGACTGCAGGGATATCTAGAAGAGCAAATGAGATCATAAGCTCACAGAGCTACGAGACGGAAGGGACCCAAACAGTTAACACGAGAGATGAGGAAGCTGGCCCAGGGAGGTGAATGACTTGCTTAGGATCACAGAAGTGGCATCCGAGGCAAGCTTAATTCTTGTCCTGTGGCTCCAAAGTCAGCTCCTGTTTCACTGTCCCCCACTGCCTCAATAATGCATAGAAAGCTCTTAGCATGTATCAAACTACTACAGAAAGGCTGAGAACTCTCCGACTCACTAAATCCAGGCCAGGAGACTTTTCTCCCTCTGTCCTTTGCTCTCTTTGCCTTCCCAACCATGAATTGTGAGATCCTACAGCAACAGAAAATATGTGATACTGTACCCTTAGCAAAAGGAGAGAAAAAAAAAAACCATGGCTGTTAAGGGGGATTGGAAAAAAATGGAACTAGATTGGAAAAAAATGGAACTAAATCAGAATACTAGCAGGGAAAAGGAGCTATTGCAGATCACCCCACTTTAAGGTAGGCCACCCTGTTCCACATAAACTGGAGAGATAGAGCAGGGAACACAGCTGCCAATTTTTACTTCTTCTATTTCCTCTGTATCCTAAACCAGCCCTGCTGTGCTTAGTTTAGAGCACAGAGAAGGAAGAATAAGTGCCTTCTCAGTCCCTGCTGCTTCCTGCCAGACCACAGAAATTAACATTGCCCCATCTCCATGCCCTCAATTTTTACCTGCCCCATTTTGACCTGGACATTGGCTCCACATTGCCTACTGCCCCAGCAAGGCCTCCTGCAGCCTTATTGGAATTCCTTACCACCTGAGCTGAGAAACATGTCCTTATGGATTCATAGAGGCTCGACCCTCCCCCATGTCCCCTCAGGTACCTCCAAAATCAAAATGAACTTGAAATCACTGGCAATCAGAAAGGTTTTCTGTTATGTTTTGTCTTCCACTTGGCAGCACATAGACTGCCTAGGAATCCTAGAGAGCTCCTCATTTCCAACTCTGCCTGTAACACACACACATACATGGCACAGAGGCACCCAACAATACCTATTAAATAATACATCTCATTTCGTTCCTGTGTTTGAAACTTGCATAATGAGGTACTTCATGACAGGGGTACAGAAAAGGAAAGCAGCTACAAGTCAGCAGGGTGTCAAAATGTGAACACCAAAAGAAACTGTACTTGATGATGATCTCAGCGAGACCCCCTTTTTTATAATTATTTTTACACATTGTGTTAACATAATATGCACAAAATTATGTTTCAGATTTTTTGTTAAATCTGCATGTGGTTTGTAATGCATCCATGGAACAGATAAGAATGCTGGGGAAGGCTTTGTTTGGGACCTTATTATTATGCTGCCTGATTCCAAAGCTTGCTTTTCATAAATGAATTTGTAAAAACAGCCCCACACAGTCCCTGCCTCTCAGTTTGTGGTAATAGCATTGGCCTTTCCACCTTCACTGTGAATTGCAAGATTAAACATTCAGTGTAACAAAAAAGCCTTAAATAATAAAGTTACTGCTTCCCCCCACCCCGTACCAATGGCCTCGATACAGGAAGCATGTGACCGATAACTAATATGAAAAATCCTCGCAAATACTTTGTAGTACAACCAAGCACTACAATAAAGGCATAGTGGAAAAGGATTGTCAGGTGACTACATTATTCAGAAAAATAGGTAAGAATATTGAGTCAAGAGCTACACGGGTAACACCAAGTTTAAAAGGCAACGTCTTTGCCTGCCACACTCTTGAAAATGGAACTGGATGCATAAACCAGAACAGAACAGAGCTTCTTTGTCCCCCTCAAGCTTCAGAAAATGCAAGGCAAGCCATTTCAAAGGCTAAAAAGAGAAGCAACCCTCCTGGCTTTTGTGAGGTTGCCCAGTTTTCCAGCTGAAAGCTCCCACAGAATTTCCCAGTAGATCTAGGAGCTTCTCAGTTGACTAGACAGGGAGTTGGCTGGAAGCATCTCAGTGCTCCAGCTAGAATGAGGTGAGCAAGGTGGTGGGGAGCAGCACCTCTTCTCCTCAGAGACTTCCCTCCCCAAATTCTGGTCCAGGTCAGCCTCCACTACCCCCAGAAGCATCCCCCCACCTTTCAGTGAACAGTCCCAGGCCACCACTCCCAGGGATCTGCCTGTGGGAAGCATTTCTCCTGAGGCCAATCTCTCATCTCCAACCCTTACAGAGGAGACACTTAGATTTCTTGGAGAAGTGACAGCCCACTCCTGGACCGCCTGTGCCCATTTTTACATTTTCACCTGTGCTACCCAGCCTTCACACAAGTGAATCTGCTGCGGTTATGAGAATGCCTAATGTGGCATTGGAGGAGCCTATACTCTGAGATGCTTTTCAAGCTGCAAAAACATGATTTTTAGGAGCAAGATAGCATGACCAAACACTGTGGCAAAATGTTCAGAACATCCCAATAAACCTAGTAACTCTGGCCCCATCTTGTTCCATAGAAAAGTGTACCTGTATGGCTCTGACTACAAGAACACACCTGCAAGCCCTCATTGGGCCTATGTACCACAGAGAAGAAATTCAGGTAAAGAGAATTTAGCTTCTGTCTTAGGATCCATTTGAACTGGACATCTGCTTGGCAGTGCTACCACCTCTTACATGCCAGTACTCTTGGGCCCACTGCACATACCTTTAAGATTTGCCCATCTCAGCTAAGTTTCTGAATTTAAGTTGTTATCTGCTAGATGTTCTGATACCTCTGACACCTGTCAGATTTTATTATTCAGTCATTTCAGTTCTAACTAACTCTTTGGGACCCTCATTTGGGGTTTTCCTGGCAAAGATACTATAGCAATTTGCCATTTCCCTTATTCAGCTCATTTTATTGATGAGGAAACTGAGGTCAAAAGGATAAAACGACTTGCCAAGAGTCACACAGCTAGTATCTGAGGCTAAATTTAAACTGAGGTCTTCCTGATTCCAGATCCTGCTTTCAATCTGCTGTTTGCCACCCTACTGCCCACCTACCCACTTAGGTATCTCCTCACTTAGACCAACTCAGGATCCTGACCCATTATAAATAGCCTCAATCTGTGGCTGTCTATGTGGCAATATCATCAAATGCTCCTCTGGCTGTTCCCAGTCCCAGATTGTATCACTGATCAAGCTTTCCACTGAGCCATCCCTCCCTTCCTAGAAAGCAATGCTTGTAAATATCACAGGTCCATCAAAATGACAATTACAGGCAAGACTTCAGATAAGCCTTTCCTTTTAATCTGTCCTTCTCTTTGGGCTAGTAACAATATTTTAACACTCAACCCACATGCAACTTAGGCTAGTTTTTTTTTTTTTCCTTTTTCTTTAACAGGTATTGAAACCACCCTTGAGACTTTATTAGGTTAGGGGATTAAAGACTTGAGCTATTGACTTCAGTTCCCAGTTGTTTTTTTTTAAATATGGCCTAGAGTAACTCCAGGTATTTTCTGACATTGGTGGGGGACCACAATGAGCAAGTCAGGTAGGATAGCTTCACTCATATGAGTCAATCCAGGGTATCCTCACTGCCTCTTCCTGTTGAATATTCTTCTGCTACGGTTAAGTAAAAACTTTTAACTGTTGAATAACGTACAAGTGTCTCATTTCATTCCAGTATCAAAAATAATCTAGCAAGGTTGAGCCTGAGACAGGCTTGGCTCAAAAACATCTTCCATACAAACAAGTCCCGGAGTCCCATTGAGCTTTAAAGGCCAAAAAGTCCATCTGGCCAGAGATGTCAGAAAGTTGCTTACAAAGGGCCATTTCTCCCAAATCTGATGTGAACTTTGCAGCAGACAAACTTGGATAAGCTATGGATCATTCGTGATTACACATTACTCACACCTCTGACTTGGCTCCCCAGTTTCATTCAACCAGGCTTAATGGATCTGCACATCTTCTGGCCCACTGTTCTACACTCTTTGGTATCCTCACACTCCGGACAACCACATCCCTTCTATCTCCTGCCCTAATGATGTCCACTAGAGTTAATTTCAGGGGGATGGCTGGAAACAGGAGCTCCTTATTCCCCAATGCCCTTTTCAAAACATTTCACAAATCCTCAATAATTTCCCTTTTCATTTCAGAGATGTAATACATCTAAAAGATCTTCTCATCCTTCTTGCTGTCATTGTCTCTACTTTCTCACTTAACTTTTGCACCAGGAACAGGGTCTTCCTGTCTTCACCACTCCCACTCATCTTCCTTATAGATATCAATAGTAATTTTTACTGTCCCCCTAACAGTCTGGTTTCTCAGTTTCTCAACTCCAACTACTTCCTTCTGTACCCAAAGCTACAAACTAATTGGATCATATCTTATATCTTACTATTTCTTGGACTACTAAAATTTCCGAAATCTAGAACTAGAAAAGTCCATTCTCTGGCTACAAATTCTGTCCTTTCAATATAACTACAATTTTCAATTATGCCGAAGGTACTTTTAATTCCTATTGCTCCAATCTATCTCCTCTATGGGAAGGTCACTTGCCTTCACAAGCATCCTTGACCCCATGGTCAGCTACTTAATGCTTCATTGATCCCCTGACCTCCAGTCTTTCATGACCTATAGGGCAAGACCCAGAATATGCTTTCATGACTCCTACTCTAGAAATGCTAAGAGCCAAGAGGAGGAAACTGCAAAATTGAGCAGAAATTACAACTACATATAATGCTATTTCAGCTGGGCCTTTGCAGACACTCAATATTCCTTTATTATACCAATTAGCATGTCTTTTAGATCTTTACTTCTTTTTTCCCTTCACTACTCAACCACATCCCTAGCTAAGATCCACACAGAACATAATAGCCTCTTCATGGAAAATACTGAGTCCCCCTGGCATGAACTTCCTCAATTTCCTTCAGTCCCTACATTTTCTTAGTATCATTACCACATTTCCTTAAGTTCCAGGAAGGGATGTGCCTACTGTTCAAGAAGATTCATCTAGATACACCTTTGTGCTAGTTTGCTTCTACCTACTTTAGAACCTACCTAAAATCCTCATCTCTCTCCATCTTTATTTGCTTTTTTGCCTCTGCCTATAAATAAGCTCAGGTCTACCCAATACTTAAAGAAAAAGACTTTCTGTAACCTTTTAATAACCATCTAGTTCCTGATCAAGCACTCTTCTTCTCTTCACTACTGACCCTTTTTAAAAAAGCTGCTTGTACAAAATGTCTTCAATTCCTCTCTGTGTATTCTCTTCTCAGCAATGTGACTTGCAATGTGACTTGCCACTCCCACTCTTCTCCTGAAACTGCTTTCTCAAAGGTCACCAAGGACCACCTAATCACCAAATACCATGGCTTTCCTGAATCCTCATACTCTTTAATGTCTGTAGAGCTTTTGATATGGCTGATGACTCCCTCTTTCTAGATGCTCTTCTTCCCAAGCTTTAGGTACATCACACTTTGCTGATTCTCATTCTTCCTCTTTAACCATGTTATTCATTTGATTCAGAGCTATTCATTTTTTACCTGATCCCTAAAGCAAGTAGTTCTCAAAGGTCTGTTTTGAGCCTGTTCTTTTATTTTTTCTACACATTCTTGTTGGTAATTTCCTATTTCATCTAGTTTAAAATATAAACTCCTTTATTTAGATTGTAAAACCCTACACAATTTGGCTCCAGTAGATCTTTCTACCCTTCCTGGATGTCACTGGCCCTACTATACTCTGAGATGTAACCACTCAGACTGGCTTTCTCTCTATTCCTCACACCTGTTATTCTATTTGCCATCTTGAACAAGCCTGAACTGTACTTCCTCCTTACCTCTGCCTCAGAGAGTCCCTTTCTTCCTTTAAGATGCAGGTTAATTCAGAAAGGCCTGGAGAGACTTACATAAACTGATGCTGAGTGAAGTGAATAGAACCAGAAGATCATTATATATGGCAACAACAACATTATGTGCTGCTCAACTGTGATGGACTTGACTCTTTTCAACAATGAGGTGATTTAGGGAAGTTCCAATAACTAGACTTTGGATGGAGAGAGGTATCTGTATCCAGAGAGAGGACCCTGGGGATTGAGTGTTGATCACAACATAGTATTTAAAACTTTTTGTTGTTGTTGCTGTTGTTTGCTTGCTTGCTTTTTCTTATTCTTTTTTCCCCCTTTAATCTGATTTTTCTTGCACATCATGATAAATATGGAAATACATTTACAAGAATAGCACCTGTTTAACCTATACTGGATTACCTGCTGTCTAGGGGAGGGAGAAGCTGGGGAGGGAGGGGGGAAAATTTGGAACATAAGGTTTTGCAAGGGTGAATGCTGAAAACTATCTATGCATGTATTTTGGAAAAGAAAAATATATTATTATTATTTTTTTAAAAGATGCAATTCAAGCGCCATTTTTGGCATGAAGTTTTCCCTGACCAAAAACTAGTAACCTCCCTTTCAAACTACTCTGTATTCAACACTGCATATTTTGAACTTAATAATTCTATATATTTTTACATATAATACATTTTTACACAAAATTATTGGTCAGATCCTTGTAACTAAGGATTGTTTCATTCTTTGTACTTTGTACATGTCTAACAGCTAGCACAGGGCATGGCGCTAAGGAGGAACTGAAAGAAATTTTGTTGATTGATTGATTTCATTCACTGTCATTGCTTCAACTATCAACTTTATGCAGCTGACTTAAAAATCTATATCTCCCCTCCTGTCTTCCCTTCTGAGTTCCAAACTGACTTTTCCAATTGCCTCCAGGACATCTCGATGTAGATTAGATGTCCCACTGGGAGCTCAAATTCAATATGTTCCAAACTGAGCTTGTAATTTTCCCTCAAAAATTGTTCCTCTTTTTGGCCTTACTATTTCTTTCTAGAGCACCCTTGTTCACCTGCCTTTTGCATTCAAACTTTAGGATTCTGACTTTGACTCTTCTCTCTTTCTGACCTCTCAAGTCCAATCTATTATTATTGATTTCTCCTCTTAGGAGTATCTCTAATACCCTTTTCTTCTTCTGTACTCCCACTGTGACTGACCTTCTATAAGCTTTCATCACCATAAGGGAGAGAATTGAACCTAGGATTTCACTGGGATAGGGAACACCCGTGGATATGGAAACTCCTTCTCGCAATGCACAATCACACCATCTTTGCAACAAATCGTCTTAGAGACCAGCCTAGAGCCCTGAAATAAGTGACTTGTCCAGAGTCACCTAGTCAGGATGGGTTACAGTCAGGACGCGAATCTAAGCTTTCCATGCACTTGTATGATTGCAATAGCCTCATAACAAATCTTTCTAGTTTTATCCTTCCTGTATATTAACTGTCCTTTGTACTGCTGCCAGAAAAATGTTCATTATGCAAAGGCTACTCTGCCTGGCATTCAAGGTTCTCCATATTCTAGTGCTTGCTTATTGTTCCAGCCTTATCTCACATTACTATCCTTTATACAAGAAGAGACACTATTTCCTTCTCCCTTAGAATTTACATATACTTCATTAAATAACTATTATAATTTAATGTCTAACTATATATGTTTGTGTTTTATCTCCTCTACTCCCATTGGATTGTAAAGATCATCTTATCCAAAATTTGTAGTACCCCCAGCTATTAATATAGTGCTCTCTATACCATAAAGACTTGAAAATGAGGAAGGAAGGAATGAAAGAAGGGAATGAAGGAGCTCCATAGTCCAGTAATCAATGGCAGGACACCTCTCTGCAGATCTATGAAGTCTTTGTGCACAGAAGAATGATTTTCTCCAACTCATCTAACTAACCTCTGTTTGCCTATATTTCCTCAGCTGTGAAATGGGAATAATAATAGCACCTACCTCACAGGAGGTTATGAGGATCAAATGAGATAATAATTGCAAAGCTCTGAGGTGGTGACTGGTGCAGAGTAAGTGCTATAAAAATGTCAGCTATTTATTATTATTATTCTCATTGTCATCATCATTATTATTTTATTATTATCATTATTATTACTGCAGATGAATTTCCCCCAGGGTATTGACATTCAGCATTAAATACTTCTTTTATAGCTGCCACTTTCCTTTTACTTTGCCCAGAAGTATGCTAGTAAATGTTTAACAACTGGTTCTCTAGGGAAAAAATGTATACATGCCACAGCTTAAGTTTAATATAGTACAGTATTAACAATATTTTCATAACTTTCTTAAGTATAGACAAGGACCAAAGCAATAAATCAGACCCTAATTTGTAGCATTTGCTAATTTCTGAGATATAAACATTCACACTTAAAATTTAACAATTGACTCTCATAAAACTGGTTAAAGTTAGCACCAGCACACCGTTGTTTTGCTTTACAAACTTCTATTGGTCTATGTTACCCCATGGCACAATCACCCTTAGCCAGCCTGTCCCTTCATCATCACATGCCTCTCCTCATGATTCTCTTTCTCTTCCCAACTTCAATTCTGAGGAGGGGACAACTTTGTGGGTGACAGGTCATTCTCTGTCTCTGGGCAAAACTGTAGCTAAGGTTGGACTAACTTGTGCACTGCTACTTCTTACCCTCCTCCCCTGCCTCTGACCACTAATCAAGTGAATTTTGTTTGTTTTGCCATGGAGTCTAAAAAAAAATTTCTAGTAATGCTATTGATAGCTTCCATTCCTTCACTACATCTTAGTTTTCTCATGATTTCCCTTTCCTCATCAGTCTATCAAAAAACAAACAAATCCAGAGGTCATACTTTTGGGACTTTCTTAAAGCCCAATATCTTCTCTTACAGCTGTAGAGAAGCATGTCTATTGCATGAAAGTACAAAGGAACCCAGATGGGTTCCAAACTGGATTTTATATCTTTAACAGCAGTTTATAACTTTCATGGAACTTTTCTTTTCTATCTGTCTTGATCATCTCAATCCACTGCAAGGACTGTGCAAAGTTCTTGTAAGCAGAGGAGCAAAAGTACTACAAGCAGAAGACATAACGTGAAGGGAAAATAAGGCAAAAAGAAACAAGAATCTAGAATGCATTGGTGGTCATTCTTTTCACTCTATGTTTCTTTTAAATGAGGTGTTTTGTTCATTTGTATTTCCGGTCACATGAAAAGGTGCTCCAAGTCACTATTGATCAGAGAAATGCAAATTAAGACAACTCTGAGGTACCACTACACATTTGTCAGATTGCCTAAAATGACAGGAAAAGATGACGAATGTTGGAGGGGATCTGGGAAGGCTGGGACACTGATGCATTGTTGGTGGAACTGTGAACAGATCCAGCCATTCTGGAGAGCAATTTGGAGCTATGCTCAAAAAGTTATCAAACTGTGCATATTCTTTGACCCAGCAGTGTTTCTATTGGGCTTATATCCCAAAGAAATCATAAAGGAAGGAAAGGGCCCCACATGTGCAAGAATGTTTGTGGCAGCCCTTTTTGTAGTGGCTAGAAACTGGAAATCGAATAGATGCCCTTCAATTGGAGAATGGCTGAATAAATTATGGTATATGAATATTATGGAATATTATTGTTCTGTAAGAAATGACCAGCAAGATGATTTCAGAGAGGCTTGGAGAGACTTACATGAACTGATGCTGAGTGAAATGAGCAGAACCAGGAGATTATTATACACGGCAACAACAGTACTATATGACGATCAATTCTGATGGACATGGCTCTCTTCAACAATGAAATGTTTCAAACCACCTCCAACTGTTCACTGAAGAAAGCCATATACACCCAGAGAGAGAGATGTGAAATGTGGACCACAACATAACATTCTCATACTCCTTGATTGATGTTTGCTTACATTGTGTTTCCTTTATCTGATATATCGTTTGTGTAGATAAGATTTTTCTTGCACAACAATGATAAGTTTGGAAATATGTATATATATGTGATTTGCCAATATTTTAACATAATTAACATGTAGTGGATATCCTGCCATCTAGGGGGGGGGTGGGGAGTTGGGGTGAAAAACTTGTAACAGAAAGCTATGTAAGGGTTATTGTTGAAGAATTACCCACACATATGTTATGCAAATAAAATAAAAAATAAATTAATTAATTAATTAAAAATATCTCTGATAAAAGTTTTATATCTAAAAATTTGAGAAAATTTATACAAATCCATATATTCACTTACAGACAAGTGGTCAAAGGATATTCAAATAGCTCTATAATCTCAAATATTTAGAATTTCCCTCTGACAATGCAGAATATACCCCATTCATTCCTTCTTGTACATACCCATTCATCATAGAGGGATCTGTGAAAGACCCTGGAGGCCTCCCTCACTTTCTCCTAAAATTGTGAAGGTACTAATGGAGCACATTTGCTGCCTATCAGGACTCACTGACTCTTGAAATTCCCATCTTCTCTTAACACCATATAATTCCTTGATTATATCCATTACCTCTGTTCATCTTTGAAATATTTATATATTGTATAGGCTGCTAATAACAACCATATACTTCTCCATTGCCCTCTGTGTGATTCTACTTTTTAGTTTTTTGGAGGCAATATTATTCAATGTCTCAGTGCCATATGGTAAAATATAAGTAAATCTAAAGAGAGAAATTATACAAAAATTTGAAGAATATGTAACATAATACAAATCAGACTTGTACCTAGATGAACAATTTATGAATAAACAAGAGGTAGGGAACAGAATGAGGTGTAAAATGGATAATTTTGATTACATTAAATTAAAAAGGTTTTGTACAAATAAAACAAATGTAGCTAAGATAAGAAAGAAAGCAGAAAATGGGAGGGAAAATTTACAGATAGTTTTTCAAATAAAAGTTTCATATCATAAATATATATATATATATAGAACTTTATAAAATCTATAAGAATACAGGACATTCCTTAATTGGTAAACAGCCAAAGGATATGAACAGGCAGTTTTCTGATAAGGATATCAAAACAATTTATAATTATATGAATCATTATTGATTAGAAAAATGCATATCAAAACAACCTTGAGATATCATTTAACACTTATCAGATTGGCTAAAATGATTGAAGGGGAAAGTGACAAATATTGGAGGGGATGTGGAAAAATCAGGACAGTAACTCATTGTTGGTGGAATTGTGGAGTTTTGGAGAGGAATCTGGAATCGTGCCCAAAGAGTTATTAAATTGCCTATACCCTTGCTGCAATACCACGACTAGGTCTATTTCCAAAGATGATTAGAAAAAAAGGAAAAGAACAAATATGTTCTATAATATTTATATCAGCTCTCTTTGTGGTGGCAAAGAACTTTGTAGTGGAAATGTCCATCAATCAGGAAATGGCTGAACAAGTCTTTGTATATGATTGTGATGGAATAAGAAATGATGAGCTCAAGGGAATGAAAGGAAGATGGTAGAGAGAAACTAAGAAGTTACCTGAGCTCCTCCAAGTTTCCTTTTGAAACATTATTAAATCAAATCTCTAAATGGATTCTGGGCAACAGAAGCCACAGAAGATGGAGTGAAACAATTTTCCAGCTTAAGATAACTTAGAAGGACTCCAGGAGAAGTCTATCTCACTTGAATAAAAGGTGAATAGAGTCCAGTGTAGACAGTGTCTAGGCAAATGGGAAGCTCTTAGCCACAACATAGATCAGCAATCAATGCCCTGCATTCCTGGCCCAGCAGACTAGTAGCACAGGAGGCCACTTCTCAGGCCTACTGTCCCAGCACAGAAGGCAAATTGACAGTTCCAGAACCCCAGCACAACAGGAATGACTCAGCCCGGGCTACCATAGCATAGTGGGTAGGCCACAAGAGTGGAAAGCCAGTGACAAGGCCCCTGATCCCCAGCACAAGAAGTTAGGACAATGCTTCTTGTGCCTCAGAAGCAGAGCTCAACTTAAAAATTATTAGTAAAAAAACAAAAAGAGTATGAACCATGGAAAGCTATTATGACAACAGGGAAGATCAAAACACAAATTCAGAAGAGGGCAACAATGTCAAAGTGCCCACATGTAAAGAATTAAGAAAGCATACATTGCTTTGATTTTAGGCCCAAAAAGTCCTCTTGGAAGAGCTCAAAAAGGATTATAAAAATCAAGTAAGAGAGGTAGAAAAAAATTGGAAAAGAAATGAGAATTATGCAGGACAGGTATGAAAACAGAGTCAATAGCTTGGAAAAGGAAGCACAAAAATTGACTGAAGAACATAAAAAATAGAACTGGCAAAATTGGGAGGGAGGGAAATCCACTGAAGAAAACAACTCCTTTAAAAGTAGAATGGGCCAAATGGAAAAAGGAGATACAAAAGTTAACTGAAGAAAATAATTCTTTAAAAATTAGAATGGGGCATGTGAAAGCTGATGACTCTATAAGACCTTTAGAATCAAACAAAAATCAAAAGAATGAAAAATAGGGGCAGCTAGGTGGCGCAGTGGATAGAGCACCAGCCCTGAAGTCAGCAGGACCTGGGTTCAAATCTGGTCTCAGACACTTAACATTCCCTAGCTGTGTGACCCTGGGCAAGTCACTTAACCTCAATTGCCAAAGCAAAAAAAAAATGAAAAATAGAAGAAAAAAAAAATGATGTGCTTTATGATCTTAGAAAAATATGGACAGACTTGTACAAGATAATGGGAAGCAGAACCAAGAAAATGCTTTATATAGTAACCACAATATTGTTTTAACTACATCTTTGGGTGAATAAGTAATTTTTAATTATAATATTTAATAAATATATGGAAGCATGTATAAAATGATTTCACATATATATGCATATTTTTGTCTAATGGTAGATATGTCTAGGGTGGGGGAGGGAAAAATTTAAATGATAACTATTACATATTTAAAAGGAATAGCAAATTTTACATAATAGATTTGAAGGTTCATGTATAATCATCTTTTTTATTACACTATGTTATGGAGATGCTTAATTTCATAAACTAAGAATTAAATAAAAACTTTTAAAAAAAAGAAACTTGAGTAACATTTATTCTTCATTTACTTGAATTTTTCCTGTGTAGAGGAGCACAGTTAGGGTTAGGGTTAAATGTTATCATTTGAGTGATTACAGAATTTTTCCAAAAGACTATGTGCAATGATGGAATTTTATGTAATCAGTATAATATCTTATATAGACATATAGACAGAAGCATCTGGAAGATTTCACAATCCATTAGGAATGTCTGTTCAAGTCGGGTTCTGTGCTGAATCTCCTCCTCTTTTGAATTCCAAAGAGCATACTTCTGGCAAGCATATATTTCTCTGTTTTACATTGTAAATCAGAGGTTCATTGAACAGGGTTGTATCTTCCAAGGTATTTAGAATGATACTGAAATATGGATGGGAGACATCTGATTGCAAAAGAACTGAAAGGTGATGTTTTCTTTTTTTTTCTTTTTCTTTATTAAAGCTTTTTATTTGCAAAACATATGTATGGGTAATTTCTTCAACATTGACCCTTACCAAACTTTCTGTTACAAATTTTTCCCTCCTAGTCCCCATCCCTTCCCTAGATGGCAGGAAATCCACTACATGTTAATTACTTTAAAATACTTGACAAATCGAATATATGTATACATATTTCCACACTTATAATTGTTGTGCAAGAAAAATTGTATCTACAAGAAAAAAAATCAGAGAAAGGAAACACAATGAAAGCAAACATCAATAGAGAGCATGAAAATGATATGTTGTAGTCCATATCTCATGTCCCTCTCTCTGGGTGTATATGGCTTTCTTCACTGAACAATTGGAAATGGTTTGAAACATTTCATTATTGAAGAGAGCCACGTCCATCAGAATTGATCATCCCATAGTTTTGTTGTTGCCGTGTATAATGATCTCCTGGTTCTGCTCGTTTCACTCAGCATTAGTTCATGTCAGTCTCTCCAGGCCTCTCTGAAATCATCCTGCTGGTCGTTTCTTATAGAACAATAATATTCCATAACATTCATATACCATAACTTATCCAGCCATTCTCCAATTGATGGGCAGCCACTCCATTTTCAGTTCCTTTCCAATGCAAAAAGGATTGCCACAAACATTTTTGCACATGTGGGGCTGAAAGGTGATGTTTTCTTTTACAATATCATAAGTTTTTTCAGAATAAATTATGAACACAGCAAAATCTTACAGTCTCTATAATATTAACTTATGGTGTAATGGTAAAGATGTGATCCATTGTTAAATATCACTTGTGAAAGCTTGCTCATTCCCTATTCACATACTCATTGAAGGCATCCTCCATTTTTGTTATAAAGATGTTCATAAAGATTTTGTACAGATGGTAGAATAGCCATAGAGGTCAGCCAACTTATTTTTGGTGGTTATGGGGATCTGGGTGATTCAGGGGATAGAATGCCAGGCCTAGAGTTAAGACAATTCATCTCTGTAATTTCACATTTGGCCTGAGATACTTACTAGCTACGTGACCCTGGACAAGTCAATTAATTGTGTTTGCCTCAGTTTCTTTACCTGTAAAATGAGCTAGAGAAGGAAACGGCAAGTAATTCCAATCTCTTTGCCAAGAAAATTCCCAAAGGGGTCACAAAGAGGCAGTCATGACTGAAAAAAGACTCAGCAACAACAAATGTTAGTTGTACTCTTCTTTATACACAAAATGATTTCTTAAAAATATCTGTAGTTTTTGGGTTTCTTTTATTTTGCTCTGTGTGGGCTTTTTTGCATTTTTCTTCTGTTTGGAGTCCTCTTCATTTTTATGAATGTCTCTGCTTAAATGGACATCTTGCCAAGTTTTCTTTATACTAGTTTTATCTGAAAATGGTTTTCTTTGTTTTATGAAAAGTTACTGCTCATAATTTTTCATCATTGTTTCCTGAAAAATTTTATAAGGGAGTTTATATTCTAATTCAGCATTGTCTTTGGCAGCTCTCTCTCTCCATTTGGTAAGTAAGTCAGATATTTGCTGAGTAGAAGCTATCTGGACTATTTTTTGGTCTCCTTATTGTGACAATTAATTTATATTGGTTCAAATCCTATATGAAACCATTATAGATGGTATTGATTTCAGTTGTATGGCATGCATTTTCCTCATTATTATTCTTTTTTAAACTAACTCTGAGCTTAACTCTGATGAATTGATATTCTAACTATATACAGACAGCTGACTCAGGCATAATTTCTGCATCAATAACAAGACTTTTGATGAGGTCAGTAAGTTGCTTGGTGACCTCATTGGCTTTCATAGGTTTAATGATCATCTCCTGTATGGATCACATATACAAATATCTAGTTTTTTTCTGTCCCCTGAGCTTCAGTTCCATATTAACAACTGCCTATTGGACATTTCAAACTAGATATCCCAGAGACATCTGAAATGCAACATGTATAAGAGTGAATTAATTTTCCTTCCTGCAAATGATTCCAAACTTTCCTTTTTCTGTTGAAGGTACTTCCACTTTTTCCAGTCCCCAAGATTCATAACCTTTTAACCTTATATCCAAATCACCACCAAAATTGCTATTTGTACCTCTACACAGCATCTCTCGTGTTTAACCCATTCTCTCCATTCTTACTGCTGCCACCTTAGTTAAGTTTATTATGAACTCTCAACTAGTTTATCAAAATGATCTCCTTAATGATTTCTTTGATTCAAGTCTCTCCCTTATCTAGTCTATTCTGTCCCCAACGTGATCTTTCTTAACCATGGATCTGATCATGCTACTCTTCTACTCAACAAACTTCAATGGCTAACTATTACTTTATGGATAAAATATCAACTCTTCTGTATACATTTTAAAGCCTTTTAAAACTTGATCCCAAGCTATCTTTCAAGCCTCCTCACACATTACTCCTCACCTGTACTCTGAAATCCAGTTAAGTTGGCCTTTTCTGTATACCTTACATATAATATTTCTTCTCCCACAACCGTCCTTCATGCTTGGCATGCATTCCTTCCTTGCTTATATCTCAAAGAATCATTGTCTTTTTTTTTAAGATTCAGCTCAAGAACTACCTTCTACATGAAGTTTTGCTTGATCCAAACAACTGCAACTTTGTATTTATTTATATTTATCATTTATCCTTTATAGATAGATAGATAGATACTTATACTATATATATATATACACATATACTCATACTTATATATGTACTTGTGGTCTGTCTTTTTAGAATTCTCTGAGGGATGGGACTATTTCATTTTTGTCTATCTACTTTACCTATACAGTGACTGCCACATAGAAATCCCATTTACTAGGACTCTCAGGCCCACTCCCCTTTTCCCTAATGGTGGCAATCTAAGCCCTCTGGCCTATAGACCAGGTATGGCTACTCACACTGCTTTGAATAGCCCTAACCTGAATTCTGAGTCACCAACTAAAATCCTTATGGAAGACTACCAGGTCTTCCTTACTGTCTATCCTGTCACTGAATCCTAAGGTTCTGTATATCTTATCATCCATTTGCTGCTATTCTATCCATATCACATGGCATTGCCATCTGCCCTGCCAATTCACACTAAGAACCCCTGGCCTTTTTTTCCCTGCTTTTTTCCACTTGCCCTAAAATTGAACTTTCATAGATGTGTTGTCACCCTAACTAAATGGTTAGCTATTTAAGGCCAGTGACTGCAGTATTTTTCTATTTGTATCCTTAGGACTTTAGTATAGTGCTTTGCTCATAGTAAACACTTGATAAATGCCTTTTCATTCATTCATCCCATCAGAAATGCTTGTGATTTGATTGAATGAGTATATATCCTTGGTTTTTTTTTATTTTTTAAAAAGAAAATTCATTGAGTAAGATTCAGAAATCCAAATCCAGTATGTAGACACCATCTTAAAAATTGTTCATTCCCTAAATGTTCCTTTGTTTTCGTCAGTTCTTTTTCAGAATAGACAGCAGTAATTAAACTACCACTTATATCCTCTAAGGTTTTCAATTCCTTGTCCAAGTCTCTCTAATTTTTATCAGTACTTTCTAGATTCATTCTGGCAGTATCATGTATGTCCCTCAACAATCACCAGAAGTAAGGAGCAGTTCAATTTGACAACCTTGAGAGGTTGTCTGCAATGTCTTATATGCCTTAGAAAGACTGCAGTCCTTTTTACTGCCATGAAAAGGTTGCTAAACAGCTTCTCTGGTGCCCAGAGGAGATCATTAACCATCATTTATTCTTTTTCTTCCTTTGATCCATATTGGATGATCTCTCACCTGATAGCACTTTTGGATGCACAGCATCACTGATGAGAGGACAAGCATCTGCTTTCTATTCAGAGGATCCACCTTCCTCGCTTTTGGAACAAGCCTCCTATTCTTCTCTGAGCTCCAACTATTCAATAATATCCCTCTTTTTCTGTGGGACATTCTTTCACCTTCAATCTTCTTCACACAGATCAGCATTCCCCTTGGCCTGCTTAGATCCTCCTTCTCAGTTGTCATATTGAAGTTCTTCTTCGATTTTTAAGGAAACATTTGGTTGTCCTTATTAATCTGCAGAGTAGAGAGTTATTCCTTGCTTTCCCTGTGTGTTCTTTTCTAGAAGTAAGACTGATCTGCATTGGGAACACAGATGGCTGTCACTTCACTATGGCACCAAAACAAACTCAAATGCTCAATTCTGGTCAGTGCAAAGATCTCAGTTCTCTGAACTTGCTAGATCATTAGTCCATATCATTCTTCCTAGCAGCTCCCCTACAGAAGTGCTGAAATGAATTATTTACAAGGTTCTTGTATTCCAGAGTGGTCACTTTCCTCATGAGCTAAAAACCTTGGCAATTGTTCCCACTTTTACGTTCTCACATTAATCCATTATCTTGTATTCCTGACTTTTCTTATTTTTGTCTTATCAACTACCTTCTTGATTCCATCTTTTTCTTGTCTTCTTAAAGTCTTCCTCCTTCACCTTCAGCTACTTCTTTTTTTTATCTTCAGGTCATTCACCTTCTCCTCTTCCTCCTCCTACTCCTTCTCCTCTTCTTCCTCCTTCTCTTCCTCCTCTTCTTCCTCCTTCTCCTCCTCCATCTTCTCAAGTCCTTATCCCCTATCAATTCAAGCCCTTTATTTCTCCTTTTTCAACTTCTCACATCCTCCTCCAGTTTCACCTACTCAGATTGTTGTGCCTGCCTCAGTTTCCCTCAGTTACAGTATCAGTCTCCCTTAATTGCTGTTTCAGTCTCCCTTAATTGCTCTATCCCAGAATAGCAATCCCCACTTCCTGACCTTCAGAAATAATTGGACTCACATTCCAATGGAATCATAAAACTTCCAAATGGCCAACCTTGACATCCCCTCATCTGTATGACCCAGACTTACTGTTTCTCCAGCAGCTTTCACTCCCTACCTGAATTTATAACTTTAGTACTCTTCTTCCCCTCACTCCCTACCTGTCAGAATTGAATTAATAGTTTCTTTCGAACCCCTGACATCTCTCAGCTGTTCTTTGTCTCCCTGAGCTATAGGACCCTATATAATGTTTGAAGTTCCTTGATGGAGCTGCTGTGTACTTTGTATTCAGTCAGCTAACATGGCTACTGAGTATTTTGTATTCAGTTGGCTAACATGGCTGTGGCTGTGTTAGTCTCTGGCCTGGACTGTGTGATTTGAGACACAAGTGCCACCAGTCCTGATCCATAGCTATGGATTCTGAACTCTCAATTAACATCAATAAAGTATTACCTAATTTCCATGTGTGATACTGCCTCAGTTTCTCCCTGAGCATTACAAGATCCAATTAAATTTCTGACCTTATTCACAATTCCAGAGTCCTCTAAATCACTTTTAAAATGCTTTCTCCTCCTTCTTCAGCTGAGATCTCTCTTCTGGTTTCTTCTTACACAGTGCTCTCTTTCATGGAAGCTGGAGGTCAAGTCCAAATAACCCAAACATATCCCACAATTAGGCTCAATGCCATCAACACCCCCCTAACAGACTGACCAATCATGAATATATAAAAACCATTTTGGAATCCATAATTTTCAACCTCTACCACTTTTTAATGTGGAATTATTTTATTTTTGGCCTAAGACCATCTCTTTCAAACTTTAAGGGGTGGCCTATCAATGCTCTCAATCCACCAAATTTTATACAATATTATTGCCTTTAAATCATATACTCTTCTACCTTTATCTTTCCAGACTATACTGTGCTAATTTTAAAAACATATATTCTACATGTAAAAATCTATGTATTCATCTTTTTTTGTGATTTTTGCCTGTATTTCATTATTATAAAAAATCTGGTAACCATTGTTTAAGAAAAAGTTAAGGTATTGTGTATGCCTTGTGGCCCTGTAGCCACAAGGCATGCAATTTGTAGATTGTTTATGATGGAATTCATACAACTAATTTTTTATATTGATGAAAAGATCTTTTTATATTTTAATGGCTCTTTCAACTTAGAAGCTCAAAACACATCTTCAAAATACTACTTTATTTCTCAAAAAAAGTTCTGAGGGTATTCATAAACATTACCATCCATATGTCAAAGAAATTAGCTTTCTTGGCCATGGTCATTTAGAAGTCAGTTACAAAGCTGGATAAAGAACCTAGACTGCCAGACTCCCAGGTGAACAAAGTGAACTTTTTGAATATTAAGAATATGCAAAACATCTTGTTAAATTCATCTATTCCCAGGGCTAGCCCTTGGCTAAATTAGGAAGTCAGGGAAGTTTCTCTTCAATGACCCCTATACCTCCCTGCTCTGTGCCCTCCTGCCCCCTTTCAGCATTTCCTCCCTTCTGCCAGGCCACAGGGCTCCCAGACAGCAGAACTTTTTTTTCAGTTACCATAAGGACAATCTCTTATTCTACAAATGTTGCCATTTCTATGTGAGGGGCTTAATGTGCTACCTTTCCCAGGAGCATAAGGAAAGAAGGCTTAAGGGAAGAATGCCAAAGAAAACACAAAGAAACAAATGGTTGGATTTTAAGCAACAGAGGCATATCCTGCCATCTCTCAATTCACACCACGTGGATGTCCATCTACTCTACCTATGGGTAAGGTCATTCTATCTATTATTTTGAGGCATCAGATTTAAAAAAAAAAACAGAATGGGGAAGTTACCTCAAGATACATCTGTTTAGGAATAGTCAAGCACAGGAAAGAGATCTTTTCACAAAACATCAACTCTTTCATTGTTTAAGCAAAGTGTGTGTTGAGTGAAACAGAATTTCCTACCTAATTAAGCCAAGCAGTCAAATCATGTAGCATAAAAAATCTATTGTGTATTAATTGTTGTTTTAATTAAAACAAAGAACTCAATCCTGCCTCCAGGTACATTAGACTATGCAAATTCTTTTCTTCATCTAACCTCAATTCTGCTATACTCCTTGAACTGATGGGAATATTTGCCTAATGTGAATCTATAAAACACTAAGCATAGTCAATATCATAATTTCACACCTATAACACATTTCCCTAACAATCCCCAAGTGGACTTCAAAAAACATTCATGACTACTTATAACACATACAGTGGCATCCTTTAAAATGATTTGGCAAAGGCCACTGCTAAATTCAGACGCAACGACGTTTAATAGATAAAAGCCCTAAATAAGAAGAGGCAAATACATGATCCTTCAAATGGTACCATTTCTATATGATACTAAAATTTTGAAAGATGTTATTGGTTAACTTTCCCTTTGAAAGACAAACAGATAAGACAGTAGAAATCTTTTTTCCCCTTACACTTCACCAACCTCTTCCCTACCAAAAAGAAAGTTTCAGAGGAGAACTTTGTAGTCCACAAAAAAAGAATCATTCTAATCAGAAAAGAGAATTTCTTGATTTTTACATCACAATCATTTTCCAAATATAGTCTCTCTTACTTATATAACTCTCTCATTAAAAAAAAAGAGGAAGCAAAACCAGTGGTCACAGGGATTATGCTTTTTCTTTTTTACAACATTCAGCAACTATCATCTTAGATCTGAAAAGGGAGGCGTATTTCATTCAGAAACCAAAGTTTAATTTTTGCAATTTAATCTTAATTCATTTTTTAGTGTTTTCACTTGCATCTTTTGCAGTTATGGAGTATACTGTTTTCTCAGTTCTGCTTATGTCACTTTGTATCAGTTCATTCAAATATTCTGCAATTTCTCTAAATTCCCCATATTCACCTTTTCCTAGAGCATAATTGCATTACATTTTATTTGCATAATGCCATTTGCTTAGCCATTTCCTAAATAATGGGTATCTTCTTTTTTTTTATTAAAGCTTTCTATTTGTATAACATATGTATGGGTAGTTCCCCAGAATTGATCGTTACAAAGCTTTCCATTACAAATTTTACCCCCAGTCCCCTCCCCTCCCCTAGATAGCAGGAAGTCCACTATAAGTTAATAATGTTGAAATACTTGACAAATTGTGCAAGAAAAATCCTATCTACAAGAAAAAAAAAGAAAATCAGAGAAAGGAAACACAATGCAAGCAAACCTCAATAGAGATCATGAAAATGTTACGTTGTGGTCCATATTTCATATCCCTCTCTCTGGGTGTATATGGTTTTCTTCAGTGAACAATTGGAACTGGTTTGAGACAATTCTTTGTTGCAGAGAGCCATGTCCATCAGAATTGATCATCATGTAATACTGTTGTTGCTGTGTATGATGATCTCCTGGTTCTGCTCGTTTCACTCAGCATCACTTCATGCAAGTCTCTCCAAGCCTCTCTGAAATCGTCCTGCTGGTCGTTTCTTACAGGGCAATAATATTCCATAACATTCATATACCATAATTTATTCATCCACTGTCCAATTGATGGGAATCCATTCAGTTTCCAGTTTCTAGCCACTACAAAAAGAGCTGCCACAAACATTCTTGCACATGTGGGTCCCTTTCCCTCCTCTAAGATCTCTTTGGGATATAGGCCCAATAGAAACACTGCTGGGTCAAAGGGTATGCACAGTTTGACAACTTTTTGAGCATAGCTCCAAATTGCTCTCCAGAATGGTTGGATCCGTTCACAGTTCCACCAAAAATGTATTAGTGTCCCAGCCCTCCCACATCCTCTCCAACATTCATCGTTATCTTTTCCTGTCATTTTAGCCAATCTGACAGGTGTGTAGTGGTACCTCAGAGTTGTCTTAATTTGCATTGCTCTGATCAATAGTGATTTGGAGCAACGTTTCATATGACTAGAGATGGTTTTAATTTCATCATCTGAAAATTGTCTGTTCATATCCCTTGACCACTTATCTATTGAAGAGTGGCTTGAATTCTTATATATATATATATATGAGATAATTCTCTATATATTTTAGAAATGAGGCCTTTATTGGAACCATTAAATGTAAAGATGATTTCCCAATTTGATGCTTCCCTCCTAATCTTGTCTGCATTAGTTTTATTTGTACAGAAACTTTTTAACTTAATATAATCAAAATTATCTATCTGGTGTTCAATTAGGAGTTCCAGATCTTCTTTGGACATAAATTTATTCCATCTCCACAGGTCTGACAGGTAAGCTATCCTACGTTCCTCTAATTTGCTTACAATATCACTCTTTATATCTAGATCATGAACCCATTTAGATCTTATCTTGGTATGTGGTGTTAGGTATGGGTCAAGCCCTAATTTCTTCCACACTAGTTTCCAATTTTCCCAGCAGTTTTTGCCAAATAGCGAGCACTTATCCCAAAAGCTGGGGTCTTTTGGTTTATCAAACACTAAATTGTTAAAGTTATTGCCTAGATTGTCCTGATAACCTATCCTATGCCACTGATCGACTACTCTATTTCTTAGCCAGTACCAAATAGTTTTGATTACCGCTGCTTTAGAATATAGTTTTAGATCTGGTACAGCAAGGCCACCTTCATCTGCCTTTTTTTCATTAATCCATAATGTGTATCTTCTTTATTTCAAATGGTTTGCTACCATAAAAAGCACTGCTGTAAATACAAAAAACAAATGGGGCAAGTCAAGACACCACAAAGAATTAATACGCTGTCTTCCTTTAAATCTTCCAACTCTAACTCTTTTCATCTTTTACCATTACTGCCAATTTAATGAGCATGACAGAGACTCAGAGTTGGTATAATTCGTATTTCTCTTATTATCAATAGTTCAGAACTTTTTTTTTTGATAGGATCGTTTATAGTTACCATTTCTTAGCTTGAAAAATGCTGTTTAATATCCTTTTTCTCACTTAGCTATTGGAGAAAGAGAAACATTCAGGCTAACTCTTAGGTTCCACATGCCCATCATCAGCCAGGGTAGTTTTGATGCTCTTAACAATCACACATACCATTGTCTATTTAATATTGGTGACAAGGATGTGAGACACATTGAGCACCTAACAATGCGGTCTCTCATTTTTCACATCTTTTTTCATGAATGAATATGAATTAGACATGAAGAGTGTAATATGAATAATTGAAAGAAAATGTTCTTGATTAAAAAAAGAAAGTGAAGTCTTATAGTGCTTTGGACAGCCTTTGTATAATCTGCCCTTGCTACATTTAGAAACAAAAGGAGCTCCGAGTAAAATCAATGAGAGTTCAGCTTGGGCCATGTGTCAAATGTGCCCTTTCGTTCCTGGAAGTAAAAAACTCAAATGATGCATGGGTAAAAGAGGAGCTCAGAAACAAGCGAGGAGGATTGATGATGAGCACATCACATTGAAGCACTCTACCCCTCGGTTAGATTACAGCAGTTCATAATGAGACAAGATTGTACTGTAGCTCTATCCAGAAATATAGTAACTATAAAACAAAGTCATTTCTCTTTCCATTCACTTTTAGGTTTATCATCCCTAGCACTAAAAGGATTCATACAATAATTTGATTCCCCAGCCATCTTATTATTACTCCAGGAGAATAGTAAAAGCTTTCCCTTCCTTCAAAAGTCCTATGATTTCAGGGAGTTCAAAGCTGCTCCAAACTTATGAATCTTCATGCAAATAAACTCAGCAAAACTCTATGCAAATAACTGTGAGCCAAGAAACCACCCACATTGGCTCAGCATGACAGATCAGGGTGAACACAGTCGTCAAGCAAAGAAATGAAAGCGCAAATATAATATCTTATTTTCAGCACTTACCCACACTAACATATTTCATACCAAACCTCTGGAGGATTCAATCACAGCCCTATCAGCACATAGGATGCACTACCTAGAAGAATGTTACTGTTGTAGCTGCCTATTTTAAAGCTTATAGTTTCAGGCCCTAGAAAACTATGCCTTTGAAACAAGCATTTTTTCATTTGTCCAAGAGGTTGAGCTATATTCCAATTAGTGCCAGAACCCCTAAGAAGATACTTCACTTAACCAGGATTAAATAGCACACAAAATAAATGATTATTAACATAATATTAATAAGAATAAGAAGCTCAGAGGGGGCGGAGCCAAGATGGTGGAGTGAAAAGGTGACTTTCTGCCTCTCCTCCAATCTTCTCTCAAATCAACGATAAAATAAACCTCTGAACTGATCTTCAAGTCAACGAACTCAGAAATATTTGGACACTGCTCTCTGGATAACTTCGTATCAGGTTAGTCTGACTCGGACAGAGACATAAATAGACTACTCCTGTGTAGGCCGGAAGTGAGGGTGGGACTCAGCTCAGCTCATCGTGGAAGAAATTCCAAACTCCAAACTCCAAATTCCAAACACCTGGAGTTTATCTGAGGCACTCGGGACACTCTGCCCTGATTGGGGGCAGGTGTTCTGGCAGACTTGCCTTGTTTAAGGAGTAATTCGGACTTAGTCCTAGCCCCCACCGGCCCAGCACCTTAAGTCAACTCGCCGAAGTGCCCCAGGGCAAAGCTTTTTCAGCCGAGGTTTTTTTTTTCCCTACCTTAAAGAGATATCCACACTGTCTAAAAAAAATGAAGAAGCAAAAGAGAGCTCTGATGATAGACAGCTTTTATAAAGAGAAAGAAGTGATGATCACCCCAGATCCAGAGGTTCCTTTAGACAAAACTCCAGAGAAAATCAGCAAGGACCATCACTGGTCCCCGTTTCAAAAGGCCTTTCTGGAAGATTGCATAAAGAACCTCAAAAGAGAGCTGGAGGATAAATGGGAAAATAAACTGAAATCAGTGCAAGAAGGATACAATATCTTGCAAGAAGGATATGATGCCATGCAAAAGAGATAGGAAAAAGACACCAATTTATTGAAAAATAAAATTAGTAAAGTGGAAAAAGACTGCAATGAACAAATTGGCCAGTTACAAAAGGAGCTCAAAAAGGTAACTGAAGAAAACAACACTTTAAAAATAAGAATTGAACAAATGCAAGTGAATGACTCAATAAGACTTCAAGAATCAGTCAAACAAAAACAAAAAAAATGAAAAATTAGAAGAAAATATGAAATATCTCCTAGG
>JAJPUD010008604.1:32837-48624 GCA_023553655.1 Myrmecobius fasciatus | reverse complement strand
AATACCAAATTGGAAATTCTAAAAGTAAAAGGAGAAATTAATAAAATTGAAAATAAGAAAACTATTGAATTAATAAATAAAACTAAGAGTTGGTTCTATGAAAAAACTACCAAAATAGATAAGCCTTTAGCTAATTTGATAAGAAAAAGGAAAGAGGAAAATCAAATTGTTAGTCTCAAGAATGATAAGGGAGAACTTTCCTCCAATGAAGAGGAAATTAGAGCAATAATTAAGAGTTACTTTGCCCAACTTTATGCCAGTAAGTTTGATAATCTAAATGAAATGGAGGAATATCTACAAAAATATAGATTGCCCAGGTTAACAGAAGAGGATATAAATTACTTAAATAGCCCCATATCACAAAAAGAAATAGAACAAGCTATTAACCAAATCCCTAAGAAAAAATCTCCAGGGCCAGATGGATTTACATGTGAATTCTACCAAACATTCAAAGAACAATTAATTCCAATACTACACACACTATTTGAGAAAATAGGGACAGAAGATATACTGCCAGAATCCTTCTATGAGACCGATATGGTGCTGATAGCTAAACCAGGTAGGGTGAAAACAGAGAAAGAAAACTATAGACCAATTTCCCTAATGAATATTGATGCAAAAATTTTAAATAAGATATTAGCAATGAGATTACAGAAAGTCATCCCCAGGATAGTACACTATGACCAAGTAGGATTTATTTATACCAGGGATGCAGGGATGGTTCAATATTAGGAAAACTATCAGCATAATTAATTATATTAATAACCAAACTAACAAAAACCATATGATTATCTCAATAGATGCATAAAAAGCCTTTGATAAAATCCAACACCCTTTCCTATTAAAAACACTAGAGAGTATAGGAATAAATGGGCTTTTCCTTAAAGTGATCAGTAGCATCTATTTAAAACCATCAGCAAGCATCATATGTAATGGAGACAAACTAAAACCATTCCCAATAAGATCAGGAGTGAAACAAGGCTGCCCACTGTCACCATTACTATTTAATATTGTATTAGAAATGTTAGCTTTAGCAATAAGAGAAGAAAAAGAGATAAAAGGAATCAGAGTAGGTAATGAAGAAACCAAATTATCACTCTTTGCAGATGACATGATGGTATACTTAGAGAGCCCTAGAGACTCATCTAAAAAACTACTAGAAACAATTCACAACTTTGGCAAAGTGGCAGGATTCAAAATTAATCCACATAAATCATCATCATTTTTATATATTACCAACAAAGTTCAGCAGCAAGAGATACAAAAAGAAATTCCATTCCAAATAGCAGATGATAGGATAAAATATTTGGGAATCTATCTGCCAAGGAAAAGTCAGAAACTATACGAGCTAAATTACAAAACACTTTCCACACAAATAAAATCAGACCTAATCAATTGGAAAAATATCAAGTGCTCATGGGTAGGCCGGGAAAATATAATAAAAATGACAATAGTACCCAAACTAATCTACTTATTTAGTGCCATACCAATCAAACTCCCAAGAAATTATTTTACAGATCTAGAAAAAATAGTAGCAAAGTTCATTTGGAAGAACAAAAGGTCAAGGATTTCAAGGGGATTAATGAAAAAATGGCAGATGAACGTGGCCTTGCTGTACCAGATCTAAAACTATATTATAAAGCAGCGGTCATCAAAACCGTTTGGTCCTGGCTAAGAAATAGAGCAGTCGATCAGTGGCACAGGATAGGATATCAGGACTATCTAGGCAATGACCTTAACAATCTAGTATTCAATAAACCCAAAGACCCCAGCTTTTGGGACAAATACTCACTATTTGGCAAAAACTGCTGGGAAAATTGGAAACTAGTGTGGAAGAAATTAGGGCTTGACCCATACCTAACACCACATACCAAGATAAGATCTAAATGGGTTCATGATCTAGATATAAAGAGGGACTTTGTAAGCAAGTTAGAGGAACGTAATATAGAGTATCTCTCAGACCTGTGGAGATGGAATAAATTTATGTCCAAAGAAGACCTGGAACTCCTAATTGAACACCAGATAGATAATTTTGATTATATTAAGTTAAAAAGTTTCTCTACAAACAAAACAAATGCAGACAAGATTAGGAGGGAAGCATCAAATTGGGAAATCATCTTTACATTTAATGGTTCCAATAAAGGCCTGATTTCTAAAATCTATAGAGAATTGTCTCATATATATAAGAATTCAAGCCACTCTTCAATAGATAAGTGGTCAAGGGATATGAACAGACAATTTTCAGAGGATGAAATTAAAACCATCTCTAGTAATATGAAAAATTGTTCCAAATCACTATTGATCAGAGAAATGCAAATCAAGACAACTCTGAGGTACCACTACACACCTGTCAGATTGGCTAAAATGACAGGAAAAGATAACGATGAATGTTGGAGTGGATGTGGGAAAACTGGCACACTAATACATTCTTGGTGGAACTGTGAACGTATCCAACCATTCTGGAGAGCAATTTGGAGCTATGCTCAAAAAGTTGTCAAACTTTGCATACCCTTTGACCCAGCAGTGTTTCTACTGGGCCTATATCCCAAAGAGATCTTAGAGGAGGGAAAGGGACCCACCTGTGCAAGAATGTTTGTGGCAGCCCTTTTTGTAGTGGCTAGAAAGTGGAAACTGAAGGGATGCCCATCAATTGGAAAGTGGCTGAATAAATTATGGTATATGAATGTTATGGAATATTATTGCTCTGTAAGAAACGACCAGCAGGACGATTTCAGAGAGGCCTGGAGAGACTTGCATGAACTGATGCTTAGTGAAACGAGCAGAACCAGGAGATCATCATACACAGCAACAACAGTATTACATGATGATCAATTCTGATGGACATGGCTCTCTGCAACAAAGAATTGTCTCAAACCAGTTCCAGTTGTTCACTGAAGAAAACCGTATACACCCAGAGAGAGGGAAATGAAATATGGACCACAACGTAACATTTTCATGATCTCTATTGACATTTGCTTGCATTGTGTTGCCTTTCTCTGATTCTTTTTTTTTCTTGTAGATAGGATTTTTCTTGCATAACTTCTCAAGCATTTCAACATTATTAACATGTAGTAGACTTCCTGCCATCTAGGGGAGGGGAGGGGACTGGGGGTAAAATTTGTAATGGAAAGCTTTGTAAAGATCATTGTTGGGGAACTACCCATACATATGTTATACAAATAAAAAGCTTTAATAAAAATAAATAAATAAATAAATAGTCCTTGTAAAAAAAAAAAAAGAAAAGAAAAGAATAAGAAGCTCATTAAGGTCCAGTCAATTGAGAGCTGAGGAGGGCAACAACAATGTATGATAATGCCAACCAGGAGATATACAGAATGACCTTTGTGTGCCCAAAGAATATTCTAATAAATGGGAAGGGTTGTCAGGAATCTAAAAGTGCTGGCAGTTTGAGCCCTGGAAATACCACTGATGGGGTGATATAACTGTTATAAAAGTCAGAAAAACAGATAAAATTTCATAGAATTACAGAATGGCCTTACTCAAAACCATTAAGATCACCTTGACACACAACAACGAAGTACAAGACACTTTTTTCTAGTCCCACAAGAAGGCAAGATAGTCCAGAACTAATCAAGAATACCAATACCCCACCTGCAGGAAATTCTCTCTATTCAATTGGGCAAACCATCAACATACAAGGAAAGGAATGACCACTCTTTATCCACAGTACCATTATCTCTAAGTCATATAACAATGTAATGATGAAGAATGCTGGGCAATTATGAGAACCAACTTCATACCAAAGTCTAAAAATAAAGAAAAAATTAGAGATGAAATCAATCAGCCATTTAAATTTGAAGAGGGACAAGTTAAAGAATTTTAAGTCAATGCACATCCTCATTCATGCAACCCAGACTTCAGAAATTATACTTAATAATACAATAGATGACAAACAAAAATAATTTTGAAAAGGAAATTGGCATACTTAGACAGGAATTTCCAAAAGTCTTTTTTTTAAAGCTTGACAGCACTCATCTAAAAATAGATCTATTATACCACAACAGAGTATTATTTTAAAAAAAAACAAAGCTGATATTACATTCTCCTAAAATATTTGAGATAAAGTATTTTTTAAAAAAAGATTCATAACTAGAAAAGAGAAAGAACTCAAAAACAATATGATGTAGAAAATTTTTGGTTTTCTATTTGGTCACAAGAAGTTCAACAAAAGTCAAAAAAAAGGATTTACAACAAAAGATCTTATCAATCATGGGATATATTTAGATGACAAATCAAAGTACTTCTTTACCTCATAGAAGTATTCTTTAGTGATATCAAAATGCCACTTAGATTCCTTAAGTATAATAATCATACTGTATCCCAAGAAAAAAAAGTAGTAAAAACCTTTAAAAAAAACTTTAAAAGAACTTAATATTTCCATGTCAAAAATGCAGTTGAGAATTAGTACATTTCTCAGAACACCCAGTTAACAGGTTGTTTTTTTAACTTACAGATCTCTTTTTGGAATATATATAACTTTACAGAGATACAGTTAAGGTTGTCAACAGGTCAACTGGACTTATCAAATGTTATAAATATTAAGTTACTTCTGAATTAATACTATGGAATTCAAATCCAAGATCTAAGATCTAAGAGCAAAACCAAAAGGCCCTCCATGAGCAATATCCATAACAACTTAGCTATATCAACAAAGAAGCTAACAGATGAATGTCATTCAGATTTATTTAAAGAAATCAAAGGGTTTATGATACCAATGCAAACCAGGTCATAGCCACCAAAAATTTAAAAAAAAGTTTATTCCTGAAGAACCTAGACTTAATAATAAATTAAGACATTGCAAGAAAATATATCATTGCAAAATACAGACATTTAGCATTCAGAGGATGTTACCAAAAGACACATAAACTCAAAAACACATAAACTCCTAAATATCCTTGAAAATTAAAAAAATAAACTTCAATGGAACTGGAATATCAGTACAAAGCAAAAAGCTGCCCACAATTATATAAAATAATGGCATAAACATTTTAAGATTAATGTTTTTAATAAAGGGTGCCAAATCAAAATCTCTAAACTACAAACTTCCAAAATATAGAGAAATCAAAACCATTTGAACAACAGATAAACTAATCATTCTTAGCATTCTGTCTGGTACTGGGTGGGGTTCCCCTGAAGATGCTCTCAGTAAGCTTCAAGAAGAACCACTTACATTCTAATCCTTTATTCATTTACCCCCTCCCCTTCCTCCTTCCCCCCAAAAAACCCAACTGCTACCCACATGCACAACAGATAACATGGCAGACTGTGCAATGTATCAAACATTAAGCATAAAAAGCACAAGATTAGGCTAATATCTTAGCCCTAAACCATTGCTATGAGAACAGCATCAAACATAAGAAGAGAATAATTAGGACCATGAGGAGGACAGTACATTTTGGTCTAAGATATGTACAACCCCTTGTTAACTATTATTTCATTTGAGACACACAATAATCCAAGGAGGGAGATGTTAACATTCCTTTTTAGAGTTGGGGAAATAGATTTTTGGAGGGGTTAAATGAAAAGCCTAGGGTCATACAATTGGCAAATGCCTAAGGCATGACTTGAAATCTCGGCTTTTCAATTGCCAAGTTCAGGGTAAGAGCTGTGTTTGTTCAGAAAAGAGTACACATGCTTAGTACATTTTCATTTTTATGAATTGACTCAACCTCTGAATGTCCTGAATTGGCACATTTGCCACTTCTTCATGCACAGAAACAAAACTGCTAGAGAAGATGCCAAAGTGGAGGAAGTCGGAGGAGATCCCTTGTGGGGTCAATGAGCAGATAGGAATGTTTATCTAAGAAGTCACTAATAGCTACTTGACTAATGTGTATTTACTTAAACTCTAATTAAGACTGAAACCTGAGCATCCCTTTATACTCTGTTGGATCATTTGCAAATTGCGTGTAGTGAGTCACTAGCTGAGCCCTACTTCGATGTGGAAGATGCCTATGGCTCTTTGACATAGAGAGTTTTGCTGAACACCTAAAGCAATGGTATGGCCAAGGCTTCTGTTTAAACATTCAAGTCCCATGGGTCAGTGAATACATGTTAGATGAAATGGATCTGTTTTTAAATGGTGATATACAGCCCTGTAGTTGGATTAAATATTTGGCTTTCTTGTTGGAAGAGATAAAGATACATATATTCATAGCTGACAGAGGCAGACTGTTCTTTAATGTTAATGCTGGGGTTCTTTTGTATCACTTACATGTTTTGAAATCAATAGTTTTCATATAGTTATATAGTTATGAACTGTCATACCCATGGGTTGGTCCCCTATGGAAAAAACATAGATTAGAATCACACACGAGGGGCAGGCAACCTTGGAGGAAATAATTAACTACAATGACAAAATCATAATAGCGGAGTGTGTAATTATGCAGAAGCTTGGCATAATGATCAGAGTGCTGCTCTAGGAATGAGAAAGGTGTGAAAACAAACCCCAGTTCTGACACTATCTTTGCATCCCTGAACAAGTCACATATGGATCAGTCAACTACCTAGCACTTATCATACAATGAATGGGCTCTGCATTGGTAGAGGAAGTAACCCCACAGGGAATTCCTGAAACTGATGAATTCATAAATTCTTCATCAGTGAGCTCTGAAATTATAATGGGACATAGTGAGAAAATACATTAAATTCGGCATACAAATCGTAGAGAATGCATTGGTTATATCATCAAATAGCAAGAAACACCAGAAGGAAAAAAAAGAAAGAAAATGTAGAGAAAGAAATAGCTAAGCAAAATCGTCCAAAGGCACTTAAAGATGAAACTAGAAAGTTAGAAACAAATAAGCAAAATGTGGTATTTTTATAATCAACTCTTTTAACCCTCAAGGACAGAAAAGTTGCCACACTTTAACTCTAACATCACAGATCAGGATACTTCTTCAGAAAGTGGAAATGTTATTAAAAAAAAAACAAAAAAAAAAAACAAAGATAGGAACAGACTAATTTCGGACAGATGAAGTTTATGGTGAAGGTGATAGAGTCACGAGGGTGCTCCAGGTTATCTGAAGGAAGTTTTCCAAGGTGTGGGCAAAACCTTTGATCTTATTACAATAAAAAGGTAACCGCTAGATCACCACTAACCAGTAACTCAAATGCCTATTCATATCTGTACAAAATTTTTTTATAAATCCAAATAATCTACAAGTAAAGCAAGGGCATCCTTGATTAGGCTATTATACAAGAACAGGCAGATTTGGGGAATGGTATTCCACAGCAGGCTACATATTTACTATCACATATCTGATTGAAAGCAATAGTGAAAGCTATAGAAAATAATAAACTCACTGTGCTAGCTATTTGTTAACTATAAAGAAGTGCATGATTGGGGCAGCTAGATGGCACAGTGCATAGAGTGCCAGCCCTGAAGTCAGGAGGACCTGAGTTCAAATCTGCCCTCAGATACTTAATACTGCCTAGCTGTGTGACCTTGGGCAAGTCACTTAATCCCAATTGCCTCAGCGAAAAAGAGTACATGATTTGGCAGAGGAAGCTATTATCTCAAAAGCTGCTTACCAACATGGCACCTCCCATGCATATGTTAAAACTATATAAGATTCCTTCTTTCCAACAAGTGCAACCTTATTGGAAAACCTTTTTATCATTAACATCAAGAAAACTTGCCAAAGGTATTCACCATCACAGAAGCATAGCACAGAGTCCAAATTAGGTTCCCTACAGCGGATGAGATTCACACGCTCTTTTTTGAAGATGACACTGAGAAGATGACATCAAACCTCAGAGTTTCCTAAATAAAATCCAGAAGCACTCAAAGGTATTTGGTCTAAAAACACCAAAATGAAAATCCAAGATGAAAAAGTTGTTCCCACTATAATATCATCATATTATTGTAATAACATTCTTATAATATAATGATTTGGTAGAAAAACTACAGAGCATGTATGTGTGTGAGTATGTGTGTGTGAAAATCTTGGACAGACATAGCAAATGGGTAATGATCAAGTCCCGTATTGGAATAGAAGGAAGAAAGCTAGCTAAATTGTCTTTGGGAAATGACAAACGTTCCTAGCTTCTCTCTGAAACTAAGGCCCATCTTTTCAATGATATTTCCAGTCTGGTCATACTATTGTTTCCAAGAAAATAAAAAAATCTGAGAATCACCTGAAGAGAAACAGGTGTATTGTGAGCATAAACAGATTGAAATAGGTTATAAATAAGGAATTACACTGTGCAAGTGGTACCAGAGATGATCAAAGATCATGGAAGAAAATGGGTTGGTCATGTAGCAAGAGAGAGGGATAACTGAAGAAAAGCTCATGTGACCAATTGGCCTCCTCACAGTGTGAAGGTCACCCAATAGATTGTAATGTACTCATTGTAGTTATGAGAGCCACCTGAAATGGACAGGAATGGATCATTAGATGGAAGGTCCACATTCATGAGTTCGTAGCTGCATCAAAATATCCAATCAGAAAAGGAGACAAGTAATTCCACGTTCAAAAACAGTGCATTCAAGAGCACAGGATAGCAGTCTGATGTAAGTGTCATAGCATCTCTAAATCAGATTTTGAAAGAATAAAATTCTAGATGTAAAGATACTGAAAGGCAGCCTTGGCAACAGTCCTGCTTCTGATATATACAAACAGTGTGGCTATGGGCAGGTCACATATCAGTGCCTCAGGTAAACTACTAAGATTTGCTTCAGTGGAGAGAGTTTCTATACTGGGAGTTCCTACATTGATAAAATCACCAGACTGTTCTCTCCCTGTCCCCCCAGAAAAATCCAATAAAAGAAAATATTGCTTTTGAACTACCCCTAGAATCAAATAAAACTAACACCTATTGAGGACCAACTGTGTGATAGGCACAGAGGATAGAAACCAAGATCAGTGGGTAAAAGACATGCTTGTTCTTGATGTCAGAAAATACTTTTTAATAACCACAGTGGTCCTAAAGGGTAATGGCCTGATTTGGGAGGTAGTGGGTTCTCCCACAGTGGAAGTCTTGAAGGAAAAGTTATGTGTTCATTTCTTGGATAAACCCACATCTCTTGCATATGTTCTCTCCTTGCCACTTACACAGATAGCACCCTAGTTAAGAGGTCTTCAATATCTCTTGCCTGAATTATTTACAGTAGCCTCCTCTTTTTTATCTTGAATAAATACACAGAACAAAGTCTATTAGACTTTCATTATTTCCTCTTCCATCTGCCATCTAGTTCTATAGATCAGTTATTGGCTGTGGCTGACTTTACTTTGAGAAGTGATTCAGACCAATTTGAGGACATTACAGAATACATCTTCTAGCATTAGAAAGATTCAAGCTTTGCTACAAATATTAAAATAAAAAACACTCTCACTTCCCCAGAAATATTATCTTTAGCAGAATTATAAATGGGTGATTTTTTCCTCTGTCAATTCTTTCTCTCTACATAACAGTAGTTCACCAGGGAAAGCAACTTTGCTCATAAGAAAAGGGAGTTTTAGAATCCTGTAGGAGTCAACACATTCATGTCCTCTGGTTTAAAGTTATGAGTTCGTGGAGGTTGTTTCTTCCATCACTGAGATGTCCATTTTGGGTGACTCAAAGGCTGCTGGATCTTCTAGAAGCCTACTCTTTGATTTCCCTGCCTTAAGTCATTCTAGTCAATCCTCTGCCAAGCCACCCGAAGGCCTTTTCTGACCATTCCACTCTACCTGAATTCGTGAACTTCAGTAACTCCTGAGTACCATAAGAATCAAGTACAATATGTTCTACTTCTAAATTTCTGACCCTACCAGAATTCTTATACCAGTCTTATGTATAATCTCCTTGTTGCTCACACTGATCTCCTCACAGTTCTATATGCAGACTATCCCAACTGTCAACTGTATACTTTTGCAAAAGCCTATTTCTATGTCTTCAGTAGACTTTCATGCCACTTCTGCCTCTTGGAACTCCTGATTTTCTTCCAGACTTAAGTTCTCTGAAAGGCTTTCCTGAGCTCCCAAAACAACTTGGAATTTACCCTGGAGATTTTGTAGGTATGTTTACTTATTCAGATTTTCTCCTCCATTAGAATACAAGCTCCTTGAGGGCAGAGACTTTGTCACTTCATCTATCACTCTCTATCCAAAATGATACTCATTGGACCATTAAATAAAATACCTCTGTCATACCATCTGCTGCAAAGTCTTAATGTATTCTAATATACACATATAGTTGATAGCATTTTAAGGTTGACAAAATACCTTCTTCACAACACCCAGACTAGGTAGGTAATCTGAATACACATATGGATGTGTTTCTACATACCCACAGATACCTCTGACATATTCTGTGTGGAGGGGGGAAGGGGTTGTTTGAACCTGTGATTATATTTGGGTGCGAAACTCAATGTGGAAACATTACCCACCAGTTGCAGGTTAGGAACTCATTCACAATGTTTGGTTTAAGAGAATATCCCAGGCACCAAGAGGTCAGAGTACTTGCCCATAAGCATATAACTCTTACATCTGCAATGCAAAAATTCAAATTAGGACTTCCTGACTCCAAAGCCAGCTCTCTATCCTTTATACCAAGACTTCTTCTCTGAATTATTACCCTAATTCTAGAGGTAGCTGATGATATACTACACAGAGTGCTGGGTTTGGAGTCAGGAAGAGCAGAGTTCAAATCCAGCCTTTCTGTGTGGTCCTGGGCAAGTCACTTAATCTTAGTCTGCCTACTCCTACTTAGCAGGGTTGTTATATGGATCACATCAAATAATATGTGTAAGATCACTTAGCACATAGTAGGCACTCCACCAATAGTTGTTTCTTTCCTTCTTTCTTACTTTAGTGCCAGTAGATACTTAATAAATGCTCATTCCCTTTCCTTTCCCAATTTTCAAATATTTAATTGGATTTCATAGCATTAAGACCTAATAGAAATCTTAGCTATACAACTTCTCCACAATTTACATAATAAGACAGGGATCTTAACTTGGAAGCCACAGTCTGTGGACAGATTTCAGGGAGTCCATGGAATCAGATGGGGAAAAAATTACACATGAATTTTCACTAACTTTTAGTTTCTTTTGTAATTCTCTGAAATTAAAAAAAAACTTGTCAAGTAAGGGATCCATAAGCTTCAATAGACTGCCAAAAGGGTCCATCATACAAACACACACACACACACACACACACACACACACACACACACACACCGACTAATAGCAGTTAGACCCATAGAGGTCACCACATGATGAGCTCAAACTTTATCCCAAGCTTCCTGACACAAGACTAGCACCCTATTACATCAGGGCTATCTCTTCTGGGACACAGCATGTTTGAGGAGAGCTGTTAAGGCTCTATTTTGCTCTAACATGTCAAAAGCCTCTGTGAAATCAAGAAATACTAAAAAGAGTGGGATCTGATGTTCTCTATACCTCTCAGTTCTGCCACTGAGAAGATGTGGAGGAAAACCCTGAAAGATGTGATATTCACACGAAAATCGGGTGCCCGTGATTATCAAAGTGAAAATACCAAAAAGCAAAAGTGAACCAAGTAACAATGGCAAGCCTCAAGGGATTTTCAATGTAATTAAGTTCTCCAAAACCTACACACTCTTTACAATAGTTTTATAAGATTCTTATTTAAAATTCTAAATCATCATTATGAAAAAGTTTTATATTTTAAAAAAATATAATGAGGATCATGCAAACCTTTTTTTAAAAAAAATATGTGTTCAAGTCAAACATTAAAATTTAACACTAAAGTTAGGTATATGCATGTTTATTCAGATTATGATATGAGATTAGATGGACAACCTATCCATCTGCCACATATCTTTCATAGATACTTCAGATGGTTAACAAGATGGGGCCACAATTGACTTAGGTGGAATAGAACTGTCTAGATGGATTGTTGAAAATTCTGTAGTGATTTTAAGAATCCTAAAATTCATTGTGAAACAGGGCCATCTTTTAATAATAATATTCTCTCACTATGTTTTATGTGTACAAATTATGGGTTGCTATGGTCTACAAAAAAATAAAACTGAAGATGACCTAAAGGGCAATGGGGCAATGAAGAATCACATGGTGGGTATTAAAAGATTATAATACATTCTAAACAAGGGATCATGCAGAAGAAACAGATTCAGTGAAGTTGTCAAGTTGACTAAAAAAAGTCCACTAATGTCAATAGACTGAAAGTCATCAAACATGGTGAAATGACCCTTTCCTGTAGTAGATTTACAAGAAGACACAGATAAAAACAACACAGACATTCATTGATTGGTCCTGTAAGAACATCTGGGAAACTGATGTTGCCAGGTCAACCTCTGTGGGAATTGTCTTTAGCAACATGCCAAAACCAGGATGATACTTCTCTACTTGGGGAATCTACACATCTGTTCATTTTAATCCAACAAACATTTATTAGTTGCTTACTATATGCAAAGCAATTATGGTAGGCAGACAGTGAATTCTCCCTGCCTTTAACGAGCTTACATTCTACAGAAAGTCTATTGGAAGCATTAAACAAGCACAATGATGTGCAGTAATATAAAGTAATTGGGGGTGGGGAGGAACACAAGGAAGTAGTGTGATCAGGGACGGACTTGTGTTGGAGACAATACCTGAACTATGCTTTAAATAAAGCTAGGGATTTGTAGACACAAAGGTAAGGAAAGAGTGTGTTAACACATGGAAAAGAGAGGAGAGAAAAGGCAAAAGCAGAAATTATGAGATGGCAGGTACAATGCCATGTGCAGGTGACAGGCTGATTGGCCAAGAAAATGAAGAAAAGCTAGTGATATGAAATAAGAGTTGGAAAAAAGGTGGGAGCCAGGGCTTTAAATGTTCAGTTTACTCCTAGAGGCAACAAGGAAGCAAAATGGCACAAGCTCCTAAAGTAGAAGATTTGAGTTTCCTATTTTTCTACCAGTACAAGTGGTCACAAACAGCAATTCACTTGACTTCTCTCCTTCCCTTTGCTTCCTGCTGTTCACTGGAAATCCTTTCCCTAACCTAAGTGAGAGCACGGCATGAGTGTGATTGAACAGAAGACAATTCAGAAATATATTTATTGGTTCAAACAGAGTAGTGGAAGCCAAAACTCTGGGCCTCTGTCTTTGATACTTCTTTGGGCTCTACCTGGAATGCAATATATCACCTGGAAAATGAATTTAACAGTGTTCCTCTACTTCTCAGGACTAATGCCAGACTTAACTAATTCTCCAAAAGGCTCTTTTAGGAAGGAAAGTAGGCAAGCAAGAGAAAGAAGGCAGTGGCATTAAACAGTAGGATGTCTTTATTAAGAAAACTGACAAGGAACTGTACCTACGATTAAGTATGAAGAGGAGAGCAGGCTAGACTGCTTTCACAAGATTGTGGAGTGCTTGTGATGACCCCAAGCCTTTCTCTGAGACAAGAGCTCATCTTTCTTAATAGAGATATTATTCTACTAGTGTTGTTGTATGGCTTCAAGTCATGCAACACTACAATCTCCGAAGAATTGAAAATAAGTATCAACCAGAGGGCAACAGAGAAATGTATGGTGCATGTAAGTAGGTTACATTACATTACAGACAAGGAATTATGAAGGACAACAAAGAAAAAGAAATATAATTCAAAGAAATGGACGATTAAAGAAAAAGAACAAGACAGATAAGTCATGTGGCAAGAGGGAAGGATAGCTTCCCCATGTCTTTCACTGGTACCCTCTTAATATCAAGAGAAAATGAGAAAAGTCCCTAGGATGTTCAAAGGACCCTGTGGGCCAAACATATGGGAAGCTATGGATGAGAGTAGGATAAGTATGCACAGATGGGTTGTCATCTCCATCAATGAAAAGAATAGTTAATTGATGAGATCACACACTCAATTGGGAATTAAAGTTTTTACTAAAATATTAATTAGGTGGCTTCCTTTGACACAGGCACTGAGTTAGTCCCATTGTCATTTCCTCTAATCTCAATAGTTTTACAACAAAGTTGGAACTGAAGTGACAGCTCACTCTGTTAGAACATACCTCAGTTCCCCTGAAAGTGACTTCAGTCACATCCAACAAAGCTTCAAGAAAAAATAATAAATCACAGTAATCTTATCCCAGCTGAGTTGGAGAGTATGTTTCAGAACCTGCAAAGCTGGGGGGGGTGGTGACAGCAATGATGGCAGAATTTTTGCATGTAAATAAGATCTCCCCCCTTTTCATTATGTATGACAGCTTTCTCCAGCAGACAGAGGCCTAAATCCATGAACTGAATAAAAGAGGATGCTGGAAAATATAGAATATCTGGTTGAGCAATGATAAAGACTGAAAAGACTCACCCCATTTAATTAGATTTGGGAGAAAAGTGGTACAGTTAGATAGAACCTGATTACCTCTCTCAACAGCACAAGGGCAAGAGAAAGAGTGTCTTGTTCATTTTCTATCTGACTCATGACCTTAAGGGAACAAACCTGGGCATTTTGCAACCTTGAATCCCACTTGTTAAAATGCTGCTTGTGATGACAAGTGTTGTAAAGGATGTGCATCTCCATGAAACACATGATCATCAGCAGGTGAATGAGAGCAACTGGCTTTTCAAGGCCTCTAATAGCAGGTATTTTCCTGACCAGATTCCTAGCTTTGTAACCAAGTTGCAGTAAACAATTCAGAAAAGCAGAGAAGGATCATAGCACCTTAGAAGACATCCTAGTCTACTGCCCTTACTTTACAGAGGAGGAAACTGGAGCCCATGAAGATGAAGGGACTTAACCAAGGCCCTGATTTGAACCCAACTCCTCTGATTGCACTTTCCATGGCCTCACAGTGCCAAGATCCAATCAGTCTTTATGGGAGCAACTGGAAGGAATCAGAGACTTTTTGCAAAGATTTGAAGTCTCAAGCTTCTTGTGCCACCTCCTTCCCCTGGGAAAATGTGTGACATGTGTGTGTGTGTATGTGTCTATGTGTGTGCATAAAGTGGGGGAGGGGCCTATGTTCACACAAGTACATAAATGAATCAATGAATGGACAAAAATATTTATGAAATAATTACAACGTCCTATGTTCTAGGCACTGTGCTAAGAAAATAAACAAATATATACAAATAAATAAAATGAAGACAGTCCTGTCTTCAAGAAGCCTTCATTCTAATAACAGAGAGAAATCCAATCCTGAAGAGACCAATTTTCCCAAAGTCATCCAGAATGGCATTGGCTAAGAAACGTGACCAGAATTCTGGTTTCCCCCCTACCAGATCCAAGGCCCCATATGGTTTCCTTTACATCCATAAGGAAAAGTAAGACTGGACATATTAAGGCTGAGATATCCCATATATAGGAGACACGTGTGTTCCTAGAAAAATTAACTTCCAAACAATGATATGCATTTAGAACTATAACTAGATTTAAAAAAAAAAACTGTGAAGTAAGAGAAGCCATCTGATCATGAGTATAATTGGATGGAAGGGTAGGAGCAGGAAGCAGATCTGGGTGAGGGATGCTTTCCAAATGTGACCATGGGGAAGCAAATGCACCATGTGGTAGCACAGATCAGGTGAAGACTACAAGGAGAGCAATGGAGATGATAATAATCCCCTTAAAAAAGAAGTATGTCTTCCGAGGTGACAGTGTCCCAATAGGATAAAAGATAAAACAGTGGCCCTTTGCTAACTAAGGGCCTTACTAATTAAAAGCCCCTTGCTTTTAATAGATGCTTTTAGCTTCATGAAGTAAAGCTTCAGCCAACCAAGACCTTCAAAACAATTCATGCACACACAATTGCAAATAATATGAGATTTAGAGCATCTTTCTTTCTTTCTTTCTTTTTCTTTCTCT
>JAJPUD010008604.1:0-32737 GCA_023553655.1 Myrmecobius fasciatus | reverse complement strand
TCTTTCTTTCTTTCTTTCTTTCTTTCTCTTTCTTTCTTTCTTTCTTTCTTTGTTTCTTTCTTTCTTTCTTTCTTTCTTTCTTTCTTTCTTTTTCTTTCTTTCTTTCTTTCTTTTCTTTTTTTTTCTTTAACTGTGATCCTGATTTGAAGCAGACCCAACAATTCTATTTGTAATTGCAAGAAACAAATATGTTCTCTTACACAGGTGGTTCTTATGGAAAAGCTGAAAGGAAGCTCTGGAGGAGTCTCTGAAAAATACTTTCACAGAAATATGGGGATGCTATTTCATCAGGTGTTACTGCTAGAAGCGACCCTTTCCTGTCAAATGGCTCATTCTGTCAAGCCGTACCTCAGATTTGCTGCATATGCTACTCTTTCTAAGCCTAGTGAATCTGGCATAGAGCAATGGTACAGGGAGGCAGGACAAGTTTTGTTCTTCAAAAGTTCATAAAATGTCAGAGCTGGAAGGCACCTGATACACCAGTCTCTGGTCACTGAGGACTCTCAATTGTGAGAGGAGGAAATTAAAGCTGACATAAAGAAAGTGACTTGTGCAAGATCACATCGTAAGTTAATGTCTAAGTTAGGACTCAAACCTAGGCTTCTTGACTTCTTACTACATCATGACACAAACAAAATGGATGACAAAACAAATTACTTGGGAGGGGGGAGATCACTGAACATGGCTCACCAGCTGTGCAATTTTGGACAAATCACTTAACCTATCTGATTTGCAGTTTTGTCTTTATGATGTAAGAAAAGATTATCTGTTCTGCTTACCTCACAGTGCTTTCAAAAGGATCAAATGAGATGCTGAATGTGACACACATATAAGCACAAAAATAACTACTATTATTACTTTCTTGTATGGATGTGGCCACAATAATTATCACTGGGGATTGAACATTCAATATTTATTTAGGCAAGTCATCAGAAAGAAGCAGTCTCTCCCAATCACAACTCTATCTCTGTCCTAGACTCAATGACTCTTACCCATAATAGTGGATATGGAGATATCACTTTAAATTTACATCAATATATGATAAGGAATATACACTATGACCAAGTGGGACTTATACCAGGAATACAAGGTTGGTGCAATATTAGGAAAACTATCCACATCTTCAACCATATCAATAACAAAACTAACAGAAATCATATGATTATCTCAATAGATGCTGAAAAAGCTTTTGATAAAATGCAGCACCCATTCCTCTTAAAAACACTAGAGAGCATTCTTTAAAATGATAAGCAGTATCTATCTAAAACCACCAGCAAGTACTCTATGTAATGGGGATAAGCTAGAAGTCTTCTCAATAAGATCAGGATCACAATTCATCAAAATGGTACTAAAATGGTAGCTCTGAAAAGAAAAATAATTTGAAGGAATTAGAATAGGCAATGAGGAAACAAAGCTATCACTCTCTGTATATTATATGATGGTATAATCAAAGAACTTTAAAGCATCAACTAAAAATTACTTGAACTAATCAACAACTTTTGCAAAGTTACAGGATATAAGATAAACCCAAATAAATCATTAGAATTTCTTTATATGACCAACAAAGCCCAGAAGCAAGAGACAAAAAGAGAAATTACATTTAAAATAACTGCAAACAATGTAAAATACTTTGGAGTCTACATGCTAAGACAAACCCATGAACTATATGAACATAATTACAAAATACTTTTCACACAAATAAAGTCAGATCTAAACAATTGGAAAAAATATCAATTGTTCATGGGTAGGCTGAGCCAATATAATAAAAATGACAATTCTGCCTAAATTAATTTTTGCTATACCAAGTGTCATACCAAACTACCAGAAATTATCTAATAGAGCTAGAAAAAACAACAACAAAATTCATCTGGAAGAACAAAAAGTCAAGAATATGAAGGGAATTAATGAAAAGAAAATACAAAGGAAAGTAGCCTAGCAATCCCAGATCTCAAACTATATTATAAAGCAGCTATAATCAAAACTCTCTAGTAATGGCTAAGACAGAATACTAGATGAGTGGAACAGATTTGGTCTACAAGACACAGTAGTCAATGACCATAATAACCGGGTGTTTGATAATCAAAGACTCCAGATAACAATTCACTATCTGACAAAAACTTCTGGGAAAACTAGAAAACAATAGGATATAAACTAGGTATAGACCAACATCTCACAATGTATATACCAAGATAATGTCAAAATAGGTAGCTGATTAAGACATAAAGAATGACAACATAACCAAATATGGTCTACTTGTTAGAAGACGAGGGGAAGAATTCATGATCAAACAACACAGAGAGAACATTACAAAAATGCAAAATAGATCATTTTATTATATTAAATTCAAAAGCTTTTGTACAAACAAAAGTAATACAAGCAAGATCAGAAGGAAAACAAAAAGGTGGGAAACCATCTTTACAGCAAATGTCTCTGGTACAGTTTTACATGATAGCACATATATCAATTATGTCAAATTGCCTACTATTGTCAGAAGAGGGAAGAAGAGGAAGGGACTGAGACAAATTTGAAGCTCAAAAACTTGTAAAAATGAATGCTAAAAATTTTCTTGACAAGCAACTGGAGAAAAAATTAAATATTATTTTGATCTCACCTTAAAGATTGGTAAGTATTTCACATGCACTATCGCATTAGTCTCCCACCAAAACTAAAGGCAGATTCTTTTAACTATCATTTTACCCTGGACCTGCCTTATTTTGTTATGTTTCTAGAGTCTGACATCACTATAAAGACGTGTGAGTAGACCAGTTTTTTCTAACATGAAAAAACTGCAAGGAAATGTGGGAAAGAATACTGCCCTAGGCAGAACAAAAAGAAATACCTACCTCAACTTGTTCCTAGAATGTTCCATTCACAATTTAGTTACTGTGTCCTGCTAAGCACACTTTTATTCATCTATAATTCTCTCTCCTAATATTGTACTATCTACATTCATCTTCCAACTCAATGCCACCGCCAAAGTTATCCTTTATCTTTTCAACCCAAAGGTAAGATTATATATTGGTCAGATATGCTAAATACGGTTGAACAACACAGATTATGTGTCTATGATCTGGTTCTCCCCTTATGTGCACAAATGATAACAATTAATTGGCCAAGTTGGAAAAATGTAGAGTACTGAATGAATTGTCCAATATTTTTCATGAGGAAATAGAAACTTAGAGAGGTCAACTGACTTTTCCATGAACATATAACTGGTAAATATTAGAGGCAGGATTCAAAAGCAGAGCTTTCAAACTCCAAGTCTAGCATTCTTATCTGCTACATCATGCTGTTCCAGCTCTGAAAGGTTGGCCTCTGCAGCATCATAACCTGCTTAGTTTCCCTTTCACCTCCAGAGCAGTACCATCAATCTCTGGTCCCATTCTTCCACTGGCCTCAATTCCTTATACAACTTCCTGCCTCCTAAAAGATGTCTTTTTATCCTCAGTTAGATGCTCCTCCCCAGAGTCAGACACACCATTTGCTGATGGCTAGGGTTGAATGTTACAATCCTAGTTATTAAATAATCATGGCAGAGCAGGAATGACAGCTATGGCAAAACATAGAATCAAGTATTTTGAATAAAAAAAACTCTTCTCTCAGTATGACAGAATATAATGGCTTGATTTTGAACAAGCAAAAGAAAAAAAAATTTAAAAACCCAGCACCCAACAACCTTCATAACCTTAGATCAAAAGGCAAAAAAAATTGGCTCAGATATTAAGATATCCTTCAAGAAATCATATATCCCATTTGCTTAGTCCTCTAATTTGATGTTCTCAGAATGTGAACATTTTATGAAAATAGATCAATAGTTCTCTGAGGTAGTAAATTTCCCATCTAGAATCACCTCAAAATTTTGATCAAGTAGTACATGAAAGGTTAAAAATTCTATGTAAGAGATAGATTACTTTGAATAAAACCCAAGTATGCTATATTTTTCTATTTATTTTTAAATAATCTTTTCAATAGATTCATGCAAGCACTGTCTCCATAATGCCTAAACCACGAGTAAGCATGACCAAATAGTCTCAACCACTTGACAATTTGGTAAAATGTTACCGAAACTGATTTAGCAATCCAGTCAAAATGGTGGAACTAAAACCATCTCAGCCTGTCTTCTCTCTTCCCCCCCCCCATCCTCAATCCAGCAGAACAGAATATTGTTACATTTCACCAGGAGATTCCTCTTGACCACTAGATGGCAAACATTAGCCATAAATGTAAAAGTCATTGAGGGGAAAAAACAATATAAGAAGCTTTTTTTCTGTTATAATGCGACAAAAATGGCTAACAAGATGTTAACATTAATTTTTTATCATAATCATCATTTTTATCATGCTTAAGATAAAGAGATTAACAAGATATTTGGAAGAATTGCTCTAAAATGCAAAATTCAAGTAGGGAAGAGAAGATAATCTCCAAAGTAGGGGATAAAATAAAGGTGTGGCAAGAACAAGGAAACTGGCAAATCCCTCAGAAATCTAGCATTGTTGTACCCCTCTTCAGAGGAAATAATAATCTTGCTGAAAGAGAAAAAGAGGAATGAGAAATTATTTGGCAGGTCTGAATACAATTTCTAAGGTTCTTGTTAGTTTCAAAATGCCCTAGCTCAATCGCCAGAAACCCAAGAATAAGATCCTGTACTTAAAAAGGGAACAAAGATCAACAGGAAAGCTGGAAAGTCGTTTGCTTATACCTAAGTGGGTAAATTGAAGGTGGGATACAAGTAAGGGACTCCACTTCTTTGGGGGAACAAGTTGCCCAGCAAATCTGGGGAGCCATCCCTGATGCCTGCGAGCCAGAACACCTGCAAAGCTAAGCCATTTGGGCATTTGATTTTGCTATACTCATTTGAAAGGCTTTCCAGGCCACTGGAGAATTTTCAATCACAGTTCAGAGGCTAAATTCATGGAGTAGCACATGGGTGTGTTTAAAAATCAAGTTCTGATTTCTGCAGTGGTTGCCTATGGAGAACTGACAAGCTTCCCCTCCAAGACTGTGCCTGGCTGATTGCAAGTTAATACTCTGTGTTTCAATGGATTTCCATTGATTTCTATTATGCAAATGTAAACAAGATAAATGGAAACAGAAAACCTGGTTTAATTGTTCCTCAGAAATGCCCAGTGATAAGGTTGGTGGTGGGTAGTTGATTATATTTTCACTGGAAAGTAGTTTAACCTCTGACTTTACAGCTTGAAGGCAATTGTACTGCCTAATCAGCCACTACATCTACCATTTCCCCTTTTTGCAGATGCTGAAATCATTAAGAGAGGAATTGGTAGGGAAATTGTTGAAACTCCCAGTAGCAGTGGGGTATAATCGTCTTATCGGCAATAACTCACAAGAAGAATGACAATTGATGGCTTTTTACAGCATGTAATATAATTTATGAAATGTTGCACATTGAGGTGTATGCCTAAGGAGACTTACAGAAAGCCATAAATCATCTGTACTTTGGGGTCACCATTAAGGCCTTAGGGATTGCATCATCCTCAGGGGGACCACACCTTTATTCATGATAACCACACCCCTGTCATACCTTATTATTTGAAAAGAGGATGGAGAAAGTGAAAGCTGGATAATCTGGAGCTAAAGTTGAAAAAGGGAGAAGTTATAGTGTTAATCATTTGTAAAGCAAACAACCAATAAGCAAAAACCCTAAAGCTTGGTATATAAGTGTACAATAGGAGAGGATATCATCATACAGTACTTCGTTGTGACATACAGCTGCCTTCTATATAAAGATATCAAGCAGCACCAGATTTAGAAAGGATCTCACTGTCCAAATCACAATGCAACTCTTTGTCCAAAGCTAGATGCAGAATCTTGATGTGGCTCAATGAAAAGGTTCAACTCACATCTGAAAAAATCATGCTCTTTACAAGGTTAAAAAATGATGACGCTTTTGTCCAAAGATTTCCAAGGAAGGTCAAGCCCACCCTTCTTGAGGCAGCCCATTTTACCGAGGGAAAACTAAAATTGTGAGGAAGGCTTGGGGTAACTGTTTATTTGGGGTTTTTTCCCTCTGACACTAAGATTAGATTGGCCTCTTTACAACAACCTCAATGCTTCCTAGTTCTGCTCTCTGGGGCCAAACAGAGCAAAACTAATCCCTCTTTCACATAATAGTCTTTCAAATTCTAAAGGAGCTATTATGCTCCACCTAAAACTAGTGTTCTCCAATTCTCCAATTCTTTAAGTGGATTCTCATACAACAAGATCTTAAAGCCCTTCACCATTGTGGTACTCCACTCTATAGCAAATTCATCAGAGTCCTTCCCAAAATGTGGAGGCCAGAAGTGAAGGCAATACTTTGACCAGGTACAGTGGGATTATGAGATGATTGTTTCCTTATTCCTATGCTCTCAAGGCAGACTAAGATCTTATTCATTTCATCTTATTATTGTTAGAGGGAGGGGAGAGCAATGGAAAGAATTTTACAGGATGTACAAGCCAATAAGGTGAACCACAAGATAAAAAAAATTGATAGATTCTTTATGTTATAATTTGGCTTAATGTTCAAACGTAATGATGTTCTAATCAAATACTAATTTCCAGTGATGTTAACTATAAACCACCCAACCATGGAATCCACAACTTCCATCTAAAGTGGGACCTCAGCCAGCTTTCACGTGAAACTTTTATTTTCATCATCCTTTGCTGCCTGGGGAGAAAGCTTGTTTTAGCCTGTGTGTATCTCTACCCCATGCTCCACCCCTCATCTCCAATAGGCATTTAAAATAAAGCACAGAATTGTTTCTGGATCCCCAAATGCTGATTCTTGAATGAAAAATGAGTATCTTTCCTCATCACTCACTTATTCCTTCTGGGTTTCAGCATGTACAGGAAATTGTCTTCAAACTAACCTGGATCAAAATAGCTTCAATGGGATTAATTACTTCAGTATATTATTTGTATAATTGTTGAAGATAATTTGCTTCATTGCACATTTACTGTTCAGTCAAGGAAAAGCAATGAAATTGTCATTCCTTGTAGAGATGGCTCCATCAGGCACCAAGGGCAGAAGGCAAGGCCTTGCTGCTGAACCGCTGGCTGCTCTTCCCTTTTATCAACTCAGGTAGTCCCCAGCCAGCTTCTTCCTTTGTGTTTGTGTAATTCAAGCCCAGGGATCGGTTTTTCTCTTTTCCCCTCAGTAGAAATTTTGGCCAAGTGGAAAGTCAGTAAATCAGTCAGTCAACAAGCATTTATTAAGCATTTATTAGCCATCAGGCACTATGCAAAGCACTGGGATTCAAAGAAAGATAAAAGACAGCATTGACTCTCCCTGAAGAGATAACATGAAAACAACTCTGTAAAAACAAAATAAACAGGATCACTTAGAGATAATCATTAGAAGGCAGGCACTAGGATTTAAAGGGAATCAAGAGGGCAGCTAAATGGCTTAGATAGACCACTGAAAGTGAGGAGGACCTGAGTTCAAATCCGGCCTCAGCCACTTAAAACTTCCTAGCTATGTGACCTTGGGTAAGTCACTTATCCCAAATGTCTTGCCAAAAAAAAGGGGGGGAGTGCTCAAGTAAAACTTCCTGAAATGGGAAGCTCAGACTCAGTCAATGCAGTATCTCAAAGAGGCCAATGTCACTGTACAGGAGAGTACATGGAAAGGAGTAAGATCTAAGGTCATTGGAAAAGCAGAGTCCAGAATGATACTGAGCTTTATGAGCTTGGGTGATTGAGAGGATGGTGATTTCCTCAACAATAATAGGGAAGGTCTGAAGAGGGGAGAATTTTCGAGCAAAGATGAGTTCAGTTTTAGACATGTCACGTTTAAAATGTCTATAGAAGATCCAGTTTCAGATGCCTGATAGGCAGATGTAGATATGACAACAGAGGTTTAGACACAGATTGGAGCTGAAATAGTAGATATGGGAGTCATTCAAATACAGATGATAATTAAATTCATCATAGCTGATAACATCAGGAAAGAGTTGAGGGTCTAGGACAGAAGCCTTGGATCAGCTACCTTTAGGAGGTGTGACCTGGATGAAGATCCAGCAAAGAAGACTGAGAAGGAAAAATCGAACAAGTTGGAGGAGAACAGGAGAAAAAAGAATATCAAGGAGAAGAGGATGTTTGACCAGGTTTTTTTTAAAGGTCAAAAAACATGAGGAATGACAAAATCATGGAAACAAATTATCTAAGCAAAGTAGGAGGGGAAGAAGAATAAAGACAAGGACTGAATTTTCTTCCCCTGACTCTCTCCATGCCAACTTCTTAGTTCCATTAGATAAAAAATGTTTTTTTTCTTCTGATACTGTGTTGTTTTTCATCTTCCTTTAAGTCATGTGAATATTCTTTTATTTGTTCAGAAGATACAAAAATTCAAAAAAAATGCAACATACAAAAATGCTTGGGTTTTAAAGCTTCTTCCAAAAGTCCTTGCCTGTGTCTCTGAGATCTACTCCAAAGGAGATTTCAAAAATGAAGCTGAACCCAATTCTACCGATTCTCCCAGTCAAATGAAATGTGTTCTCAGGTGAGATTGATGGTACCCCCTCGATAGAAATCTACAAGGAAAAGCTGATGACTACTTGGGTGTACTAGAAGGAACCTCCTAATGGAGAAATTCTGTGATTTGGTGACTCCAGATTTCTGTTTCTCACTTTCATTGTTTTTTTTTTACTGTCCAGGCAGATCCCAAGAGAGAATCCACAAGGAATCAGAGTAACCTATTGTTTGCCTATGGGAAAAAAACAAGAAGATAAGACAAGAATAAGGAAAACTAAACAACCCATTTTTGTTAGAATACAGAGTATGGGGAAGCAAAAGACTGTGAAATAAGGCTTGAAAAGTCATTAGGGTCCAGTTGTGAAGGCCTTTGAATGACTAAGCCTTATTGGGGGCTGGGGGAAGTCCATTTAAGAAGATATTAAACTAGTGAATGCAAAGAGTAATAAGGGCATGTAATTGGATCACACTTACAAAAATGAAAAGAAGAGATCAGATTCACAAGATATAAACAAAACTTATAATTGATTGGGATGGAAGAACAAGATTGGACATGGATGGAAAAGTCAGAGATGGCTCCAAGGTTTTGAATTTGGGCTACCATATTACTGGTAGTGGCACCAGTAAGAGAAATAGAGAAATTAAACAGAAAGGCAAGTTTTAGATGGAAGCTGATTGAATTCAATTTTGGTCATGATAAGTCTGAGGCATCGGCAGACCCATTCTGGTAGAGCAGTTGAGGAAGCCATTTAAAATACAGAACTAGACTAGAGGGAAGAGGGTGGAGCTGGAGGTATTAATTTGGCAGTCAACTTAACAAAAGTGATCATTGAAGTTATCGAAGTGAACAAATTTAACTGGAGACCGTGAGGGAAGAAGAAAAGAGGGATAAGGGATACTCATAAGGGACACCCACACTCAGAAAGCCAGAAAAGAAAAATAAACAGGTCAAGAAAAGAGAAGACAGGAGGTCAAATGAATCAGAAAAGAATCAAGAAAAAAGCAGCATCCCAGGAAGACATAAGAAAAACATCAAGAAAAGACAAAATAAAATCTTATGCTTCATCCTGCCAAGACAAGAGAATGTTATACTGAGGAGAAACAGAATGTGTGTGTGTGTGTGTGTGTGTGTGTGTGTGTGTGTGTGTGTATAAACATACATATAAAAATAAAATAAAAAAATAAACATAAAAGAGATAAACAAAATAAAACAATAAAACTTCAGAATAGTGTGACCTAAACAAACAGTTTATAGGTTCGGTTTTCAGCCAGTTGATATATCACATAGAAAGACTCAAAATCTACAAAGGTCAGTTCCCCAAATAATAAATCTCTCCCTTTTATAACTATTGGATATCCAGTTCCCCACCATTATCTTTCTACCAAGCATGGGGCAGATAGGGCCCCTCTTTGTCCCATCCTCTGTTAGCTCTAGGGACAACAACATACTGTGGAGAAAATAGTATTATTTTTCTCCTCTGTGATTCTGTGCTGAGAAAAACAAGTTCCTAGAAAAATTTCAAAAAGTATTCTGATTCTTAATATGAGAAAGGCAAAACCTACATGCCCTTTACATATATTTCCACATATTTCTAAATGTGGGCATTAAAGGGTCATTTTTGAAATCTAATTCAAAATACAAAAATAAAAAAATCAAGCTCATCAAAACATCCAACCCCCAAAAGAAATCAAGAAAGATGTTATCCCCTCGATTCAAACTGACTGAAAAATACTTTCACTTTCCTGTCAGTTTGAAATGAGGAAAAGAGCCTCATGGAAGCCAGCCTCTCTCAGGAATACATACCGCCTCTGTTTACCTCCAATTAAAATCAGAGGAGGAGCTGCAAGGGCACTTCAGCTGATCCTAATTACTGTGAGGCTGAAAAGGGATATTGGCAGAAGCTTAAAATCCCCACACAGAAGGGAGAAGAGGGATGAATAGAAAAGTGCACCCTGGTGAGGCAACTGGCACACAGGACACAATCTTGCCCTTTGAAATTGTCCCAGCTGGGCCAGCAAGTAGCCTTCGAGGGCAGGATCATGTAGGGAACCAAACTTTTAGCCCAATCATGTCTGGCAGACAAAGAAGCATCTAAATGTTGTGGCAATACAAAAGAAGAAGGGTTTCTTCTTTTTTCTCAGACAGAGATATATGACAGCTTCCACAACTGCAACATCCAAGTCAAGCAGCAGCTGGGGCTTTTCAAATACTTAAAGATGGTGAACCTTCATGCCAAGGGGCTCACTGTGCCTCTCAATTGAGAAAGCACAAATGGAGATTGTCATGGGCTCCTGATGTTCCTCAATGCCTCTTAGCATTACATCTGTCTTTGGATTATGCTTAAGTTAGAGATGTGTAGAAATGGGGAACAGACTGAATCTTCTCAACATGCCCTTGGAGGACAATGCAATAACACCATCAGACATAAGCCGGAGCTAACTTTGCCCTCTAAATGTTCTATGTCACCAAAGCTGACCAGCTCTCTTTATTTGTTCAGCCATAGACGTGGCAAAGGAGTTGTAACTTAGCAGTCAGGACCAGCCCTTGAGATGAAAATTAACAGCTGCTGGCAAAATGAACAGTGAGAAACCTAGCTTCAGGAAGACCTGACTTCAAATCTAAGCTCAGACATTTAATAACACTGGGAAAATCATTTAACTTCGGTTTGTCTCAGTTTCCCCAGCTACAAAATGGGCATAATAATAGTACCTCTCCTTAGGATTGTTGTGAGGAACATGTTGTGGGGAGATATTTGTAAAAAGTACTTAGCACAGTGCTTGGTACATAGTAGGTACTTTGTGAATTTTTTTTTTCTTCTTCCCCTTCCCGAAATAAATATCAGATCTGGAAAGGAAAGCTCTCGGTTGCAAAGGCAATTATATTCGATGAATTTAGGGATCCTTTAAGCTAAAACAACGTAAACTTTCCCATCAGTCCAATCATTTGCTGGGAGTCAAATACTTCTTTTGGTGGGTCTCAGTTTTCTTTATCTTCCAAACAAGGGGAATGGCCTAGTCCCTTACAACCCCAGACATGACCTGATGTATGATTTCAGAGAAGTCAACAGGGGCCTCAGGTTCCTCATCTGTGAAATGTGGGAAATGAAATAGCTGGCCTCTAAGGTCTCTTCCAGCTCTCATTCTCTAGGCCTAGTAAAGTCAGCATGCCTGCCTCACAGATGTTCTTGTAGCCTGAGGAAGTTCTCATGGGTCTGGAAAAGATTTAACTTACCTGTATTCAAGGAGAAAGTTACTCTCCCCAATCTCCAACTCTGGGAGAATCCAACTCGGTGGATTTAGGAGTATAAATTAACTGGTGCCATTCTGCCCTAGAAATGTAAGTTTCAACTTAATGGAGATGGAGAAAGCAAAACGGTTCTGTTCATCTTAGATTCCTCTGAAGACTATGGACTCAGGCTGCCTCAAGCATTTCAACCTGCATGGCAGTGATAAAAATTTGAATTCCCTCTGTGGTTTCAAATATAATTAACTCTGCTCAGTTTTACCAGGTATAGCTCTGCTGCTCCTATCAGGCCTTGACTTAGAAAAAATGTTTTACTCTTAAGCCACATTTCCATTGCTAAGCCAACTACCCGATTTCAACTTTTCTTCTAGACCTGTAGTTAGTCCCACGTAAAATTATATTAACTGCCCCCAAGGAGAATGTGGATTCTGATTCAGAACTCTGTACAAGCTGGAGCCCACAGCATCTGAGACAACACACCTGCTCTTTGACAGTGTCCTGTAATATGGATGAGTCATGGGCACGGATTGTTTGCTACCTTAAAATTGTATGCACTGTGCTTCTGAAAGAACTTTTGGATTCTTTTCTTCTGGCTTTTTTTATGCATGAAACAATTTCCCAAGCCAACCTCAACTCTTGGTTAAAAATAAAAGACTTGTCTTTGATTTTTGTTCTAATCTTGACTTTGATCAAGAGAAACCATGAAGTGATTGGCTCTCTGATGAGGGGAAGATGCCGGCCAATCATTTACATATGTCTGAGCAGGAAATTCCCTCTTTTGCTGATTATTATTTGGTATTTTTTGAGTATCCATTATAAGTTGACACTGTGCAAAATATATTCCTTACTTTAAAGTCTGTGTTATTATAAAGTAGACAAGACAGCAATGGCTGATAGAATAGACACAGACAGAAGGAACCTTATGTTCTCATCCTCTTTGCTTTTTCCCCTCTGTAGGAGGCAGGAATGTGGTATGGCATGCTGGGCTTTCTCACTCTTCCCCCAGAACGTGAGACACAGAATGGGGACCAGTGCGGTGAAAAGATCTTGGAAATTTGGTGATCCTCCTCTCTGGTCTCCTCTTCCCTTCCACTCTGACCCCATTCTGCTCCAGTTATGACAACCTTTGCCCATCTCTATCTCCCTGCTCCTTCGCTTCCCTGGCCAAGCCACCTTGGATCTCAAAGAGGACTCAGAATTGGGTAGGTCCATTAGTCAAGAAAGTTGTAGGAAGCTCTTGCAATGGCAGATTTCTCACATCCTTACTGCGTGGAACCAATATGCTTTCTCAATAGAAACCCAAAACAAACAGATCTTCTTCAGTGATAGGCCCACCTAGAATGTTTTGCTGGGTTGACCCGAATCTACCAGCCTAAAGGCTTGATTACTGAATTAGAGATGCAACAAAAGATCCTACACTTTGCATATACATGCCAAAGGAAGGCTAGGAAAGATCTACATGTACAATGTGGTCATTACTTTTGGTTTGCGCTGTATAAAAACCTTCCTAAACACATTAGTCAAATGAAATGGCATTTACTTCTTTTGTAGATATCTGTAGTTATTTTTACAATGACTCATGTCAGCCATCAGACACACAATAATTTTTTCCCTCTAACAGATTTTTATGATATATACATGCTGAATACATACATTAATTTTCACTAAGAAACCAGAGGCACAATTTGAAAGAAATTTATGAACTAACAACAGTCTGACCTTTCCATCTACCCTCCACAGAAGGTAAGGTGTCTTGGATTAGGTCTTCTTTGCATATTTACCATTCAATGCTGGTTTTCTAAACTGATTCTGGAAGTCCTTTGTAGACCCTCAGGTTTTCTTTCATTGGTCAAGTCCTCTTTCCAGAGAACCAGGATCCCATGTGGCCCCCTACTCCCATCCAAAGGATTTCAAATTCACCAAGAAAAGAGGAATTCCTGCCAAAGTTCTTCCTCCTCCTTTGCAGAATGCATTCTTAGCTCTCTTTCTCCATCTTTCCCCATTTTCTAGTTTCTTTTTTATTACAGCCACTTCCCCTTCCCTTATTCTGCCTAAATACATGCATAATAGTCAGAGGGACAAACTTTGTGAAGATTCAAAAGAGATGCTTTCTACAAGAAAGACCTGCTCAGGATTCTTTGCTCATCCCTTCTCTTGATGAAGGGAAAGGAAGAGGTATTCCTCAGCAACTACCACCAATCCCACCACCTTATACTGGCTTTGAGGTGAAATGAGTTGAGTGCTCAAGTAGTTTTATAAACCTTCGTATTCTATTTTATAAGATTTTGCATCATGATAATCCCATGTGGCATTAGGAGTGGTTAAGTTAATTCACCAAGCATTTAATAAGCACCTACCATGTGCTCAGCATGCTAACATTTTTCTTTACTATTTGAGAGTTTTAATAATATTTCATTATCATAGGGAACTCTTTTTCGAAGGAAAAGGAAAGGAAATGCATAGAGAAGAGGTTGAGATGGATATTCAAAGTGACAAGAGAATTCCTGTGGGCCAGTGTTCTTTATTTATCCAGAGCACAGAAACCCGCTTTCCTTCATAGATCTCAACACTCATTTGGAGAAGCCATTTCTAGGCAATGAGAGATGGGTTCAATTTCCGTGGCTCCTTCTGTCTTTGGCTACCACGGGGGCCCAATCAGTACAATTTGCGATGTGGACACTTGCCTGCTCAGAGCTGGCTTGAGTGACATAAGCCGCCACTCATTTTCTGCAGGTCCCTGGGCTGCTTTCAAATGACGGGGATTTATAGGCATCACCAAGTCGGCCTGCCACTTGTTTGTGCTTTTTGCTGTTTTAAAAACTACTCCTACTTTTCTTGCAATGATAACCTATTTGTTTCCACTCTGCAGTTCCAACATTTTGACCTCCAGTCTCCTGGCCAGAGATTCATTATTCCATATGTTTCTGAAATATCAAAATATCATGACTTGAGGAGAATGTGGCAGATTTACAAAATGGGAAGGGGAAGAAAAGGGAAGGATTTATCTTGAGATATCAATAGGCAGAATTCACTTCAAAATCCCTTCTTCCTCCATAGAATAAGGTCTCCATGGGTCATGAATTCTCCAGATATAGGTAGACCCTGGATTAAGTACAAGGGAGCTAATTGGGTGAAAGGCATTCCATGTCCTATGCTGCACCTTGGACCTCGGAGGAGGCTCCTCAAAAGTCAGTCTTGCTCCTGAAGAGCTTTTTACTATTAATTAAAACTTTATAGAAAAATCAAGACAAAATGTCCATTATTGGCTCCATAGCTACCAAAGGCCGTGCCTCTCTTCCTGGCTTTAGGAGATAATATTTGTGCTGTCGTGCAGAAAATTACAAGCTGGCTATAGTTCACCCACTTAAGCCAAAGAATTATATAATTCCCACTTAAGGATGAAAACCCAGACTGACATGCTGGCTTTTAAATGCTCCAGTGTGGAAAACAGACAATTCCTTCCAAAGGAAATGTATACAGAAGAGTGACTAACCTTGTCCATTGAAAATCTATAAGAGAAGTAAAGAGAGCTTGGAAAGATCCAGAAAAGCAACATCTTTTGGTCTTTTCATGGCATCACACAGTAAGGGGATATGTTAAGGGCTGAGTCCAAACCCTAGTTAATGTCAAGAGAAATCTGGCACAAATTAAATGCAGAAAGAATAACACAACTGGGCAGCACCACTGTCTTAAGGTTGGTGACACCCTGACCACATTCCCCACGCTAGACTTTCATTCTCTAGATGAAATGGTATAACAGAAGAGTGATGTTTATCTTAAAAAATAACCCAATATAAGACGATGCCAGCTTTCTTACACCATGAGGACCCTATCCCCATTGCATGAGTTCAGGGTTCTCATGTTTACAAAACTATTGAAGAGGAAAATGATTAAATAAATTCTAATGATCTGAGGCTGTGTTCCTCTCCTCTGCAGTACTTAGAGAGTAAAAGAGGGCTGTCTATAGAGGAAAATGTTGAATAAAAAGTGATGAAATCTCAAATGGTAACTTTTCAGACATCAGTGGCAGCTCAATGAGAGAAAGAGTTTTGGATAGAGGGCCTCTGGCACACCCTTCTCATGGCCAATAAACAACTTCCTATTTCACCAAGGCATAAAACCTTGTCTTCTCTACCATTTGCTCTGGGAACTTCAAGAGGCCATTTCTCAGACACCTGCTGTGAGATACCCCACAAGCTATTGAACTTCCCTTTGTCCCATTTTCCTCATCAGCAAAATGGAGATAATAATAGCACCTACTTTTCAAGATTGTCAGGATAAAATGAGACTATATTTTTTTTTAACAAACCTTAAAGCTAATCACTGTTCTTTCTAGGAACACAAAAAGGGAAGAGAGTTGACTGGCTTAGCAGCTACCTAGTAGAGACACCATGGGCCACGTGGTCAGAAGATGTGGGTTTGAATTCTAACTATTGCTTAGCACTCAGCAACCAGTCATGATTTAGCATCTATGATAAATCTCTGTTTTCCCATTTCTAAAATAAGAGGATTGGATTAGGTGGCCTTTAAGCTCACTACATCATCGAGCTACATCTTTAAAGGCTACTTAACATAAAAGAAATCAGAAAGTCCAGGAGAATACTATCCCACACAATGTTTATAAATAAGCTTACAATGCACTTTCCTTACCAGGCCACAAATTAGGGAAGCCATATCTACAATATTAACCCCATTTTCCCAGTGGAAAAAAAAAAGATGCTGAGAAAAATAAAAGAATTGGCCCAAGGTCAAACTGTTGCTAAGTGGTTTATGTGTCAGAGGCAGGCCTTACCTAAGACATTTTGACTCCAAGCTCTATTTACATGCACATTCTCTCTCTATCTATAATTAAGGTAGGTCATAGGCTCATAGGACGAGTATATTGCCATTGTTATACAAACTGGAAATCATTGGAAAAAATATACATGCAAAAAGGAACAAAACATATAGGGATGACACTTTAGTAAAAAAGAAACCAATGGAAGGGGAAAATGTGCCAGATTCAAAAAAAGTAGAGTAGAGAAAAGAGATAATTTTTTTAAAAAAAGTTTTCCACCAGTGAATTAAAATAATTTTAAAAGTCCTGAGCTTGAGCTTTCCAATTCTAAGCAAAAAGAGATCAGCAAGGTATGTGTGACTTGTCAATAATAATCATTAAAATTAATAGGAGCATTTTGATTTTTTCCTATGAGTAAAACAGAACATATAGGGCATTTTTGAATCAGAAAATCTCAAATCTCCCAGGAATCCTTGGAGTTAATAAGTATGCTTTCTGGAAGCAGAGCCTATGAATTGCATTCCATTCAAATCCTCCATGGGATTTACTCTGCTCCGGCTGTCAGTTGTCTATTTACACTGCATAATAAAGCATATTCCTTCCAACAGACACAACATAACTTCCTCGTAGTCTGTCTTTCCAAACTAATAAAGTCTGCCTTCACCATGTTCTAATTTTGCAGTGGGGAAGCTTTTATATCCAAAGGTAATGAGAACAAAGGCTACCTAGCATGGCTGCTTGAACTTGATCTTGGAAGGACTGCTGGACATGGCAATGGCCTGTTCATAGAGCACCTGTCACCTAGCCAGAAGTCAGCCTTCACTTTTTACATTTCTCTCCAGCAAAATAGACTATTTAGCATATGAGGATATCACTTTGGGCTATCTGATCACCTCCCTCACCTTGGAAACTGCATTGCTCAGACACAGACCATCAAAGACAAAACATTCCCTTCCTCAAGTCAAAGTTCACTAATCAATTAGCTGCCAATTTGCATTTTCCAGAAACTAGACTGACAGTTCTTGAAAGGTGAAAGGCCAAGAGCCACTCAGGTCTGATCCATCACTGACAGTGTGTGAATCTGCAAGACAGCTGATCTTCATGAGGAGAAATGGGTGATTATGAATATGGAAAGGAGCTTTCCTACTAATTACCTTCTTAAGTATTCCATCTTTACTGACCCCTTAGTCAATACACAATGGATGAATGGATTCGTATTGCCAGTCAATACTGTAAATTGTCTGAGTAAAAGTAATAACAATGAAAGAGATATCAGCAGGAAAACTAAAGAGCAGTTTGATTTCAGACTGATGGCATATTTGTCAGGACTCACTAATAAGTCCAAAGCAACAGCATCTTCTCTAACTTCTTAGATGCTTAGTTCTCAAATGGCAGAAAGAAGTTCAAGCCTGCTACTCTCCTTTACCTTCCCACCTGGTTACATCCTTTGATGAGGCCCTGTTTCCAGTCCTAAGAGACAGATCATTTAGTGGGATACTCTACAGAAATGGGTGAGGAGGTCTCTCTCCTGACATTGAGGATATGGCATGGCAGCCTATGGCTCAATCTGAGGATTCTTGGATTTAGAGAGACAATGATACAATCCTAGTATGGTCAAGTATTCCATGTTGGCCTATGCCCATAAAAGTACATAGAGATTAAGTGATCTGCCCGGGATCACACAGCTATAATCTGAGGTAGGCTTTGATCCCAGGTCTTCCTAACTACCAGATCAGTGACTTATACCAGCACACTACCAGTGGAACCAAAGGCTCTGGATTTGAATTCTAAATTTGCCCTTACTATCAATGTGACTTTGGGCCAATCACCTTCCAGCTCTCAATCTATTACCTCATTTTTGAGAGGAGGGGATTAGCTGATCTTCAAGCGTTCTTCCAGCTCTAAATCCTAGGAGATCTCACTGGAAGATAGATTCCAAGTCCTCTATATGCCTAATAGTTTCTTTCTAGAAATCAAACAGAGCAGAAGAGTACCTGACATGGATTTCAAACACAAGAATTCAAAAACCTCTGTCAAGTATAGCTCATTTTAAGGGTGTACAATGTGTTAACCATTCAACTTCATGGAATGAATTAGTTTGGGCTTCGGTATCATATGTGTGATGTCTTTTATTTTCCAAATAATTTCTCATGTTTTGAGTCATGCCATGTGAATGGCGATTACTTAATAAGTATTCAAAAGTGACTGACTACCATGTCAAAAAGCAGCTGCTTCATTCTTTACCACTCTAGATAAAATGGTCCTTGTCCATATCTCCCTGAGTTCAAGATGGTCTACTCATCTTCCTAGCATCCATACAGTACACTCAAAATCAGTAGCACCCAGATATTAACTGGAGAAAAAATATACCTCAAAAGAGTTTATAAGGTCAAGTTGACTTCAAAATCAGCTTTTCAATAGGAAAGAAGAATCCAAAAGGAAAAGAAGAAGGACGTTAGGTGTTTTACATTAGGTGCTCTTTTTTCACCTTTCTGGTTTTCTAAAAAGAGATAAACAGCAGTCCACTCAAAAGCATTTATTGAACACTTATTATCAAAATCATTTTCCAAGAACTTCCTCTCCCCCATGTCCTATTACTCAGACATTTATGTTTCTATCGCCTCCTTTATCTCTGACTCACGTGAAAAGGTAACACTCCTCTTTGCCAAGGCGAACCTCCCTATGTGCACAAAATTTTACATTCCATCACATCTTCTCCAAGAGATTGTTCCCATTATCATCTCTATTTCCCCTCCAATCATTGGTCTTTGTCTTTGGATGTTTACCACTTGCCTACAAAAATACTCATCTCCACCATTCTCAAAAACTCTCACTTGCTCCTATGATTCTTACTGATGATAAGCTTCCCCCCCCCAATACCGTCTCCTCTTCTAGTTTTTCTCCTACCTGCCTAGACACTCCTGCAGTCTCCTTTGTTGAGTTTTCATGCAGATCATGTCCACTAACCCTTTGTGTCCCCCAACGCTCCTTTCTGGTCCCATTCTTTTTCCCCCCTCTACTATTTTGTTTGACAATTTCATAGCCTCCTATTGGTTCAACTGCCATTTCCATGTAGGTAATTCTTAGGTCCATACTTCCAGCCCTAACCTCTCTCTTGAGCTTTATAAAGTTTCCCCATCACCAACTGCCTTGAACATCTCAGACCAGATGTCCTATAGTATCTCAAATTTATCATCTCCAAAATAAAACTCATTTTTCCTCAAACCAGCTCATCTTCCAAACTTCCCTTTTACCATCAAGCACACCATCATCTTCCCAGTCATCACAGTGTCATCCTCGGCTCCATTTTTGTACTCACTCTTCATATCATGTCATTTCTACCTTCACAATGTTTCTCCTATATGTCTGCTTCTTTCCACACACACAGCTGCTAGTGATGCCAATCCTCACATCCACTTGCACTAATACAACAATCTTCTGATGGGTTTCCTTGCCTCAAGTCTTTCCCTATTCCAATCCATTCTTCATTTAGTTGCCAAAATGATTTTCCTAAAGTGAAGATGTGGTCATGTAACCTGCAATCAATAACTTCAGTGGCTCCTTACTACCTCCCAGGGATCAAATTGAATATCCTTTGGCAATCATATCACCATGAGGCAGCAACACTGGGCTACCTGCTGTTTCTTACACGTGACGCTCCATCTCTCACCTTCATGCTGATGCAGTAGAAGTCTCCCATGCCTGAAATATTCTCCATACTTCTTCTTGCCTCTTGACATCCATGATTTTCTTTGAATAATCAGTTCAACTTCCACCTTCCACATGAGGCCTTTCTTGTATCCTGGAGTTGCTAGGGCCTTCCTTTAACATGATTTCTGCTTTCCCTAGCTAGCTATGCAAGTTGTCTCCATAAAAAGGTAAGCAACTTGATAGTAGAGTCTGTTTCAATTTTGTTGCTGCATCTCTAGCTCCGGCTTAGTGACTACCACATAGTAGGCATTTAATAAGTGCTTCCTGATTAAATGACTGATTGCCAGTTATGTGCTTGGGAAAGATCTGCAGTAGTAAGAATTATTAGAATTGTTTCCCATCTTTTCAATTTCCCAAGGCCCTGCAGCCTGGTCAAACAAAGAATAAACAGGCAAATGTCGGAAAACATAGCTGAACTATCACTGACCACTAATAGAAGGAATTTCAGTTGGTAATTATTCCACTTTTTTTTAAAGGCATTTCTGTCCTATGTCAACATTTTTCAGGATGTGTAGGGAAACAAGAAGAATATGTTTCCTCTAGACAGTAAATGTGAGGCAATTTTTGAGAATAATATCAATTTGAGACAATTTGCCACTAGAAAAAAATCATTCCCATTTGATCTCCAATTGCATCTGATTCTTGTTTTATAAGATGAATAAGCATGTCCAGAGTGCTGGATCTCTTAGACCAGGAGTGGGGAACCTTTTTTTCTGCAAGGACCATTTGGATATTTATAATATCATTCATGAGATATACAAAATTATCAACTTAGACAACTCAAGCAGTGGGAGGTTATACCTAGCTCTCAGCTCATCACTGCCCCCAGTTGCCTTGGCAAATTATTTTGTGGGCCTTGTATGGCCCGATAGTTGGACATTCTCCACCCCTGCCTTAGACAATGGATATGAGAACTAAGCTGGAAATAGGACCAGTGATGTGGGAACAGTGCTGCTATTCCTGGGTTCTCGGGCTCACCTGTCCATTGGTGGCAATTGGCGTATGTGGAAGCAGACACATCAGAACCTTCTCCACAAGAGTTGCCTCCTGGATGATCACTTTAGGGCACAATAGGAAGCAGACCTGGAAGTTTGAGAGACCTTGCTATTCCCGCTGCTCTTGAACTCAGGGTCCTGGGTGGTGGACTGATTTGGCACATGTAGCCTCTGCCCTTTCCCTGAGGGTGCTTTGCTGCTGAAGCCATCCCAGGCTCACTTGCCCTGTTAGTTACAACTGGTATTGGTGGTAGAAAGTGGAGATAGTGACCGTCTTCTGCACAGGGGTTGATTTCGTAGATGATGTTTTTGGGGTCTTAGATGGAAGCAGGGAAGTACAGGATAGGGAACTGCTATTCCTGTGGCTCCTTGGGCTTATATACCTGTTGACAGCAGTTCAGCAGCACTTAGTACTGGTGTTGAGAACAGCAGCTCTCTTCTCCACAGCTGGATACCAATCTACTTCCTACTACAACGTGGGGAAGTTATTCTTCTGTTACCATGAATTCCTCCATATTCCCGTGAGGAGGTAGCTGATACTAGAGAAAAGAGTTAACAAAGAAGGATTCTACCTGCCTCAGGAGGTCCAACTAAAACTAAAATATTTCTAAAGCTCTGTTGCTTGAAAAAGGGAATTGGGTTGGCCTGCTTGGGCAGAAGCAATGGGTAAAAGGTGCCAAAACACAACTTACAGGCTTGAAGATAGGAAGAGCTTCCCTACAATTACCATTGTCTGAAAATGGAGCACTGGCTTGAGACAGTGTGGGTTTTCCAAGAATGATTGAATAGGAATTCTTGTCACATAGGAGGGGAACTAAATGGCTGCTGAAGTTTGTTTTGAGTACCAAATCCTATATTCCATATACATATCTCCTTTCATACAGCTAAAGAAAGAAATCTGAACACTTAGTAGAACAGTGATTTCTAGACTTTGTTTTCCCTCCTCAGCAATCAAACTGGGAGGAAAAAAAGTGAGAGTGAATACTGTGCTTCCCAGTCAAATTCAGAAACAAGAAAATTGAAACCTCGGTGAGTTTTTGGTAAATATCTTTTCACAAAATGGTGTGTGGGTGTGTGTATAGCTAGTTTCCTTTCACTCTGACTACATGAAGAGGCAACAATGCATATTTTTGATGAGCTCATCAATCTCATCACCATGTAGACAGAACGCAAAAGATTCTACATCAGCTGGGATTTTACCTGGTTTCTTCTCTGCTTGACTATATGAATCAAAAAAGAAATTGCTCATATTTATATAGTATATTAAAGTTTGCAAAGTTAATTACATATTTTTGTTTGTTTTATCTTAAGCCAATTCTATGGGGACCATGAAGTCAGTGCCCCAGTGATCCCCACTTATAGTGAAGACACTGAGGCTTGGAGAAGTAGAGGAAATCTAGATTTGAAGATCTGTCTGTAAATTCCCATCATCAGAAAGCCACTCCTCTTTGGATGAAAGCAATGGGATCTCCGGGGGCCCCTTGTTAAAATACAGATTTTAATATCTCTGGGGGAGGTATCACATAAGGGACCTACATCTGGATTGGTTGATCAGATAAAACTCAGGGTCACAAGAAAGAAGCTTCCTTCTAGGACCATATGGAGGCTTTGGGGTACCCAAGAGGGTTGTCTATCAGTCAGCCTCTCATTCCTCCTTCCTATCTCCTCCCCCCTTCTCTCCTCAGCTCAAATCTCTCGCTGGCAATCCTGGTCTTTTTGCAGAGGGATATGAAGAAGGGAAGTTACCAGAAGCTGAACTATGGCTATTCCTTCTCTTCTCAGTCGCGGGGGGCTTGACTCCTCACCCCTCCTTCAGAAGGAAAGCCCGCTTCTCTGCCTCTTCCTGCTGGCAGCCCTCACAAACCACCAATGGGGTCAGGAAGAAGAGAATAAACTTATAATTATTATTTTTACGATGCTGATGCTGTTGCTATTGCTGATGCTGATGCAGATGCCGTTCTAGGCACTGAGAAAAGCACCTTACAAATATGAGCCTGGATAAGGCATTTAATCTCTGCCTCAGTTTCCTCAACTATAAAATGGGGACAATGAGAGCACCTACCTCTAAGTGTGGTTGTGAGGATTAAAAGAGAAAAAAATTTGAAAAATGTAATCATAGTTCCTGGCACATAGTAATAATTATATTAATGTGAGCTATCATTGTTAATAATAATTATAATATTATCTTAGTGTACTGTTATTATATAATTATAATTAATAATAATAGTATTAATAATAACAATAATAAATCATTACTTTCTCATAGGATCCTCACAACAGCCCTGGAATCAGGCAGAAATCATCCATCTCAGCCCCTCTCAACCCCCACCCAAGTCCTCCCCTAGCTAGGGGCTCACGTCTCTGAGGGTCTCTGAGGACAGGAAGTAGGAAAGATGGTAGGTTATAATAACCCACGGTAGTGAGATCAGGAGTGGTTAGATTGTAGGGAAAACATAAAACAGGATAGAAGTAGAAGTGGGAAAAAATCCTTAACAGGGCAGAAAATGAGTAGGATGCCACTGTAACACCACAGGAAGTGGCTAAGAATTGTATCTAAAAATGACCTGAAAAAAATCACAGGAAATTGAGGAGAGAATCTGGGATACAACCAGAAGCAGGAGTGGAAAAAAAATTCCCATGAAGGATTGTGGGGGAAGGAGCAGAGAAGAGAGGGGGAGGCAGAGACCAATGCTAGGACAACAAAGTGGGCATTTCCTCTTTAGGCACTTGACAGAGTAAAAATTTGCCCCTCCCACTTGCCACCCAATCAAAGTTTCACTCCTCCATCCTTCCTCGATTGCCTGGGTTGGCTACCTCAAAGTCAGCATCTGCTTCTTGACTCTCTCCCCCCATGTCCAATCAGCTGCCAAATCTTGTACCAACAAATGAGATTTCATTAAGCAACTTCAATGTGTCAGACACTGGGGGTGCAAAGACACAAATGAAACCATCCCGGCCCCAAAACTCAGGACCATCTCACTTCTCCCCTAATATTGTAGGAGCCCTACAAGATTCTCTTCTCTCTCTAATCAATCTTCCCCACATCTGCCACATTGATAGTCCTTAAGTGACAGTCTGAGGATGAGATCCAGGAGCTGCAAGGGTTCCGTGTTTCATAGGAGGTAAAATCCAGACTCCTTAATTTGGCATTTCATGTTCTTCACTATATGGCTCCAACCTCCCTTTTTAGGCTTCCTGCACATTATTCTTCACTGTCCTGTGCATCCCAAGCCAAAGTGGTCTCCTGGCTGGTACAGAAGATATCTCATCTCCTACCTTCAAGGTTTTGCCTGGCTAGTCCCTCAGGCTGGAAAAGCTTGCTTCCTCCTCATTTCCATCTTAAAGAATATGAGCTCCCTTCAAGACTCCACATCAGTACTCCATCCTATGCAAGACCTTTCCTGATATCTACATGCCAGTTGTTTCCTCTTGAAACTACTGCAACAAATTGCTTAATTCCAAAACCAAATACAAGACCCTTGAGATCATCTATTCCAAAATGAATCTGAAAAACAGCATACCCTCTTGGTGTTCATTTTTCTAGCCTTTCATGTAAATTAAAGTTCCTTCTAGCTACATCTTAGGCTAGACACAAAAATCAACTGGGAAAAAACCCTGCCAAATGTGTCAGCCTTTTTAAAACATGTACATATGAGTATGTATATACATATAATACAGCATAATGTGTGTATATATGGAGATATACATTATATATATATATGGAGAGAGAAAGAGAGAGATTATGTTTATCTACATTAAAACTATTTATATTTCAATGTCAACTTGACTGTCAACTCTTACTTAGCATGGACACTGGTACTGTTCTGCCATAATTCTTAGCATATGGTAGATGTGGGCATTCTATCCAGTCATCCCCAGGGAAGCAAAGCCTACCCAGAGAGGGAATCTTATCATGTGCCCTACTCCTTCTGACCGTGTTCCTGTGCCTCCATCCCATCCCCCCAACCCCTGTCCTTGCTCATGTTCTGAGGACAAGAATCAAATAAATACTGTTGATGTTACTGGAAAGTTCATGGCAATCAATTGTCCTCCATCTCCAAACATCATCCCTGGGACTATCTAAGCCAAAGCTCCCTTCCCAGCATTCCACTCTCACTTCTTAAAATGTGAACTCCCTGAGGCCATGGACTGGGTCAGTTTTCCCTATTACCTAGCACAAGGTCATATGTTGCAGCTTAGTAATTTGTTGTTCATTTAGTAATTGCTCATATATGTGAGCAATATGAAAGTAGAAAAGAGCACTGGTTTACACTGACATTATGCTCTTGAACAAGCCATTTTCCTCCCCAGGACTCAGTCACTATTTTTTTAATAATAGTTTTTTTAGTTTCAAAATATAGACATGGATAATTTTCAACACTCACCCCTACAAAACCTTGTGTTCTAAATTTTTTTCTTCCCTTCCTCCTACCTCCCAGTCAGCAAGTGATAAAATATATGTTAAGCATATGTAAATCCTCTACACATTTTTACACAATTATCATGCTGCACAAGAAAAATCAGATCAAAAAGGAAAAAAAATGAGAAAGAAAACATAATTCAAGCAAACAACAGAAAAAAGAGTGAAAATACTATGTTGTGATTCCCACTCATTTCCCACAGTCCTCTCTCTGGGTGCAGATAGCTCTCTCCATCATAAGATCATCTGAACCGGTCTGAATCACCTCATTGTTGATTGAAACAATGTGTTCCAGTTGAAATCAGTTTTACATTTAAGGGTTCTGATAAAAGCCTCTTTTCTAAAACATTCAGAGAATTAACTCAAATTTATAAGAATTCAAGCCATTCTCCAATTGATAAATTGTCAAAGGATGTGAACAGACAATTTTCAGATGAAGAAATTAAAACCATTTCTAATCATATTAGAAGGTGCTCCAAATCACTATTGATCAGAGAAATGCAAATTAAAACAACTCTGAGATACCAGTACACACCTGTCAGATTGGCTAAGATGACAGGAAAAGGAATGTTGGAGGGGATGTGGGAAAACTGGGACACTGATACATTGCTGGTGGAAGTGTGAACGGATCTAACCATTCTGGAGAGCAATTTGAAGCCATGCTCAAAAAGTTATCAAACTGTGCACACCCTTTGACCCAGCAGTGTTTCTATTGGGCCTATATCCCAAAGAGATCTTAGAGGAGGGAAAGGGACCCACATGTGCAAGAATGTTTGTGGCAGCCCTTTTTGTAGTGACAGGAAACTGGAAACTGAATGGATGCCCATCAACTGGAGAATGGCTGAATAAATTATTGTATATGAATGCCATGGAATATTATTGTTGATCAGCAGGATGATTTCAGAGAGGCCTGGTGAGAGTTACATGAACTGATGCTAAGTGAAATGAGCAGAACCAGGAGATTATTGTACATGGCAACATCAATATTATATGATGACCAATTCTGATGGATGTAACTCTTTCCAACAATGATATGATTGATGCCAGTTCCAATGATCTCGTGACGAAGAGAGCCATCTACACCCAGAGAGAGGACTGTGGGAACTTAATGTGGATCACAACATAACATTCTCACTCTTTTTGTTGTTGTTTGCTTGCATTTTGTTTTCTTATTCATTTACTTTCTTTTTTTTATCTGATTTCACTTGTGCAGCAAGTGAATTGTATAAATATGTTTACACATATTGGATTTAACATATATTTAACATGTTTAACACATATTGAGTTGCTTGCCATCTAGGGGAGGGGATGAGGGGAAAGAGGAGAAAATCTGAAACACAAAGTTATATAAGGATCAATGTCAAATTATCTATGCATATGTTTTGAAAACAAGAAGCTTTATTAAAAAAAACAAAAAAGAGATTGTGGTCATTTTGGGAACAAGCAAGAGCAACAAAATCTGTGATTGTATATTGCTTCAGCAAAGCAAATATTGTCCAGACTTTTTCAAAAATGGTAGAAACCAGAGTCTGGAAAGCAAGGGCCAATAAGCCCTAAAAAAGAAATTTTTAGAATGAATGGTTAAAGAGATGATTGGTGAACATTGGAAAGGAAAGCAGTAATTCCAAGGATCCAGCATGACTTCAATAAGAACAAGGCATGCCACACTAACTTTATCTGGAACATTTTATTCTATTATGGGTGCCAAAGTTTAAGAACTGAAGAGTCTAGAGTAGGTGTTTTTAATTTGTGTGTGTGTGTGTCTCGGACCATTTGGCAGTAAATTCAAGCCTAATGACCCCCTTCTCGGAATAATTTTTAAAAAGCATAAAATAAAATACATCGGATTGCAAAAGAAGTCAGTTATATTTAAATACCATTAACAAAAAGTTTTTAAAAATTCATTAACCCCAAGTTAAGAAGCCCTGTTTCTAGAGAAAGATAACCAGGATGGTGAAGGACCTTAAATCCATGTCACAGGGATATTACTTTAGCGAATTGGGGATGTTTAGTCTGGAAAACATATGATTCAGGGGGAAAATGATAGCTGTCTTCAAATATATGAAGGACTGTTATGTGGAACTATTTGTTATAATTGTTCTAATAAGTAAGAAGCAGGAGCAGTGGACATAAAGTGCAAAGATAGAAGGCAACTTAGACCCGAGGACATAGTGGGTTCCCCCTTACTTAGAAGTTTTCGAGCAAACTTTGGAATGACCACTTGTGTAAGTACATTGTACACAATAGTCTTCAGATACAAATCATATCAGCTGACCTCTGAGGTTCTTCTAACTTAGATCTTCCCTGATTCTGTGAAAGGATATAAAAAAAAGAAAAAATGTTCTCCAGGAAAAAGAGCTTACCAGCATGGTTATTCTATAAGATTTAAAAGGGCAGATAAATTTTGTTTCTGAATCCCAGTTTCATCTGGACAAGGTCATAGGACCTCTGAGGCCATCTAATAGATCCTGCAACTAACTCAACAGTCATCTCTACTATTCCCCTGCTAAGTGGCAATCCAACTTCTACTTAAAGCCCTTCAGAAACGGTGAATCTATCATCTCTTGAGGCATACCAGTTTCATAACAGGATCTCACCATGTCCATGTCTTGCCAGACAGTGTCTTCAACCAATCCCACTGATAGGCCTGGACCCTGGTCCTACACAGAATACTGTTTTCTTGCCTTTGGGCACAGTCCAGACATTATTGAGCCTTCAGTCTTACAGACATTTAAAAAAAAAAAAACAAAATAAGATCCTAGGGTCATAAATTTAGAGCCAGAAGATACCTAAGAGGCCATTCAGTTCAATCCCTTTATTTTACAGATGAGGAAAACTGCCATCTGGAAAGGGCATGTGACTTACTTAAGATCACAAAGATGTAAAATTGCAGAGCTTGAGATATGAACCTTGGTCCTCTGCCTAAGGTCCTCGAATCCATTACTCTCTATTGCCACAAACTTTCAATCTGTTTACTCCATCATTTGGTGGTTGCCAGCGTCTGAGTTCCAACTTGCATCCAAGTACATTAACCCCAGTGCATATTAGATTTCTAATTAACCACCTATTTAACTGAAGAGTAGCAAAATACAGAACTTTAGATTTGTATTCAAAACATGGCATCTATTATGACTGTTCTAATTAGATTTTCGGTAAGCCCAGTATTATTGAGTCAAGGTTAGCAGTCCCCACTCAGTAGCTTTTGCAAATTGGGAAATGGAGTTATCTTGACAAAGAATCATAGTGATCCATGTAAGAAATAAATGAAACTCATTCTGCCCTCCAATGCCTCCAAACCTTTGTGTCCAAGGGACAGAGGGCGACAGGGCAGAGCTTTACAATAGCTCTCTGAAAGAGCAGTTCCCAGGTGGATTCCGAGGGACAGTATCAAAAGACCCAGACAGTTATAATGTCCTGTCTGTACAAAAAGTATCTAGGGATTGGAATAATGCTGACTTCATAGTAAATGAAAAGTCAAAGTAAATGGGACCTTCAACACTGACCCGGGGGTCCACATGGCCACATGATTTGCCTTTGTTGCCACTTACAGCCTTAATTAATGAATCACAGAAAGAGAAAGAGCCCCACATAGAATTAGTCTAGTTTGTTGAAATGTCACCATCAAAAAAAAAAAATACTCGGCCTGTGACTGTGGCATCCACTTGAGAGTTTCCACCATAAAAGCCTGACAGATAAATGATGAGTTTCATTTTCAGGGATGTGCTGTCATAAGGTTTTGAACTTAAAACAATAAAATATGTCCACAATCAACATTTGCTGCAAAAGGCAAAAGGCCCTCAGTGACCTCACATTTTGCAACAGAGGCAATATTATTGGACGTCTTACCAGAGAGACTCAGAAATCCTCAAAGAAGAAACTGAAGTGAAAATGGCACATCCCTTATTTTTAATTGTTATTTAGAATCATCACTGGTAAAGCACATTTCATGGTCTATAAGAATTTATGCTAAGGACCTATGATTTCAGTCATGCAGTAATTTCCTTTTGTTGTTGAATACATCAAAGCCATAGGACATGACAATCTCCAAGAAATTTAAATTGAGTATCACGAGCAAAGCAGTGGAGAGGAACATGGTAGGTGAAGTAGTTTGTAAGGAATCATGAAGAAAAAAAAGAGAGTCATGAATGACTCTAGTCTATTTCATGTGAGTCTGAACTAAAATCCCATTTTTTACTGGAAGCCTTTCCCGATTCAATGCCAGGAATATAGTAGGTGCTTAATAAATATTGATTGATTGATTAAAGGATATCGGTGAAACATATAATGAGAAAAGTAGATGGTGTGATCATATATGAGAAAAATGAATACCCACTAAACTCAACATGTGTTTCAACAGAATCTCTGCCTTATCAAAAAGAAGTGAGGAAGAACCCCTAGTTTGTTTAAGGCATCCCCCATAGCAAAAATATGGCCAAAACTACCCCGGGTGGGTTGCCATCTATACCACTAGAGGACACATTCACAGTGATGAGCAGACAGATACATTTGAATTTGGGGGAAGGGAATTTCCTTCACTAATTCAGAGAGTCATCCACCTAGGACTCAAAGATAGAACCCAGGAATTGCCTGAGGTTAAGTGACTTGCCCAAGGTCATGCTTCTACTAAGTGTCACAAGTAGGATTTAGTCCCAGCTTTTCTGACTCTTTCCCACTAACTAATATTGCCTTGAGCCAGTCTTTATTGTATAGACCCAATTTCAATAACCTGTAAAATGTTTCAACTTGACAAAGAACTGTAATATAGGGTCCACTATGGGATTCACATTTCCCTTTTACAAAGTAGCATAAGGAGCAACAACATCAAGAGATTATAGATGTAGACATCGAAATCTCCTAGACCAAACATCCTGATTTTATAGATGAAGAAGAACCAGGGGCCCAGAGAGAAGAAGTAAAGACTATGCAGGGAGTAAACTGGAATCACATCTAGGCCCCTGACTCCTCCCTTAATACTGAGGTAATACTGAGGTTTTTAAAAAAACATAAATGATATCATACAGAAGAGGACCAAAACATTCAGTTCCCTTACTACCTCTGAAGGATAATGGGACTCAATATAGGGGCCTTCAGAACTCAGACCCTGAAGTGTGCTAAAAATATGATGCCAACTTACAAAGCATGTGAATATGAGGTAACTGGCCCGATTTCCTCATTCATAAAAATGGTGTTGCTATTTACAAACAAGACTTCATGCAGCTTTTCCCAAAGAATGGCTAGGGGAAATGGCTATAAAGCTCTTTATAGGTATGCCTTGTACTGGCATTTAGGAGGCAGTAAAATGCTTATTCGACTCCCAAATGTCTGCTCTCCTGTTCAGGCCATGGCACCCCTACCAGTTAAGGGGCTGAGGTCCTCCCTTAAAAAGCAAATTTCTCTGAAAAAGGTGACATATCAAGCTATTGTCAACATCTTGGCTTGAGTTAGTTTCTTATATTAGTTCCTGTCATCAATTAGAGCCTTGAGTGACTAGACTATCAGACATGTAAGTTTTTATGGAAAAAAAAATTGTCATTCTTCCAGAAATATCAAGGATTAGAAAATTTCTTTAAAATAATATATAACCAAAGCTTATTAAGTAACCTCACTGCACATGTAAAAAGTGTCAGCTCATTTTGAAGTAGATTTTAAAACTTCTTCATTTTTAAAGAAATTAATCCCACTCCAATCCTTACCATCATGCAAATGACAGAGCCAACAGAGCACACTGAATTTCCTAACCACGGTTATCTTGGGTAAAGGCTTTAGAATCTAAATACCTCTGGTTTTAACTCCCTAGGACATTTGAGAAGCACCACAGTGCACAGGGAAGATTCTAAAGTTGGAATCAGGGCACATCCCCCATTAAATTGTGAGCGCCTCAAGGACAAGGAATTTGCTTTTGTCTTTCTTTGTACTTCTTCCTAGCACATGCTCTAAGCACCTGGCTCTAAGCAGGTGCTTAATAAATGTTTAGTGAATTACCAAATATTCATTCTTCCTCTAACTACTTGGGCAAATTATTTAAACTAACTGGATCTCAATTTCCTCATCCATAAAATGAAGGGTTTGGATGAAAAGACCTCAACAAGCTGACTAAGCTGTTAACCCTCTCTCTCGGGCTCTCTTCTTCTCTTATCATCTGCATTGGTGGAAGGTATTCCCCTACTCTGAAAAACCAGAGAGCCTTTGTATATTTACATATGTGACAGTGTACATTAATACTATCTTTTGGAAAATATTCCTCTAATATTAACTGTAGAGACAAACGCCACAAACACAAAAACAGAAGCAAATCAAGAGAGAAAATTTTTGAAGCCAAGAGTCATCATGAAAAAGTAGAGATGATAATAAACTACATAAAAAGGTCAACTTTCTGGGAGGAGCTGTACATAATTATGTTTTTTCCCTTGAAGGAACCAGAAAACATGAAGATTAAATGGCTCCTTCGTTATAACGGCCTCTACAGAAACAGCACATTAATTTCTGTCAAACTTTTAGAAAACAAGGGCATCCTCAAAATAATTAGGTAATAACAGAGCACAAAGCCATCTATATTAACCCTGCTCTGCAAATTTCTGTAATTGTGTTAGGCTGCCTCAAAAATTTTAAGACTTAAAGCTTGGCTATCACAAGGCACTAATTATCTTTGCATCTTAATGGACTATCCAAATCTCCCATGTCTCTGTTAGCTACTGAAGAAATGGCAAAGAAAAACATTCCTGATCCATAAAATGATGTTGTATAGGGCAATCAAGGGCATTTCATATTAAGTTGCTGGTTTGTTTATCCATCTTCTCTGTTAGCTTAATGAGGAAAGAGTATGTAAATAACATAGAGCAGAGGGGGGTTATGATATTGGATTATAAGACAATAGGAGTCTGATGCCATAAGAACCATGGGCCAAGGGAAAACAGCAACAGCACAGAGACCCACTGGGGTGCGACAAGGAGAGGTGACTCTTTGAACAAAAACCTCACGAAGGCCTTGGGGTGAAGAGCTGCAAGAAGTGACAGGCCCTGAAAAGAGAAGTTACAGCTGGGAGCTAGAAGGCAGACCTCAGGAAGCAGAAGCCACTTCTCTTCTATGCTGGCATCTTTAATAGCACCATCACACGCAAA
>JAJPUD010008603.1:74900-86742 GCA_023553655.1 Myrmecobius fasciatus | reverse complement strand
CAGGGTCACACAGCTGTTACGTGTCTGAGACCAGATTTGAACTCAGGTCCTCCTGACTTCAGGGCTGGTGCTCTATCCACTGCGCCACCTAGCTGCCCCTGGATACAGCCATTCTGGAGAACAATTTGGAGCTATGCTCAAAAAGTTATCAAACTGTGCATACCCTTTGACCCAGCAGCATTTCTATTGGGCTTATATCCCAAAGAAATCATAAAGGAAGGAAAAGGCCCCACATGTGCAAGAATGTTTGTGGCAGCCCTTTTTGTAGTGGCTAGAAACTGGAAAATGAATAGATGCCCTTCAATTGGAGAATGGCTGAATAAATTATGGTATATGAATATTATGGAATACTATTGTTCTGTAAGAAATGACCAGCAAGATGATTTCAGAAAGGCCTGGAGAGACTTACATGAACTGATACTGAGTGAAATGAGCAGAACCAGGAGATCATTATACATGGCAACAACAGTACTATATGACGATCAATTCTGATGGACATGGCTCTCTTCAACAATGAAATGTTTCAAACCACCTCTAATTGTTCACTGAAGAAAGCCATATACACCCAGAGAGAGGGATGTGAAATGTGGACCACAACATAACATTCTCATACTCCTTGATTGATGTTTGCTTACATTGTGTTTCCTTTATCTGATATATCGTTTGTGTAGATAAGATTTATCTTGCACAGCAATGATAAGTTTGGAAATATGTATACATATATTCGATTTGCCAATATTTTAACATAATTAACATGTAGTGGATATCCTGCCATTTAGGGGAGGGGTGGGGAGTTGGGGGGAAAATTTGTAACAGAATAATAATTAAAAAATGAGATGGAAAGATGAGCAAACAGCAATGAAAGAAAACTCTAGTAGGATGAAAAAGAAGATCAAGACACAAACTCAGCGGAAAATAATAGAATGAAAAAGATTTAAAAGCAAAGCCTCAAGGAGAAATTCAAATTGGACATAAAAAATGAAAAAGATGAACGTGAAAAAGAAATCATATTAGACTTAATAAGGTTAAAGTGTTTACATTCCTATGTGGTAAGATAATACTTGTAACTCCTTCCATGAACTTTATTATTATTTAAATATTTAAATGGAGTCTACAGCAACAAAGGGCATAGGTGTGAGCCAATTATATTGAGATAATTTCAGAAAAAAAGTGAAGGTATAAGAAAGAGGAATGTTTTGGGAGAAGGCTTATGATAGTAAAAGAATGGAGGGAAAAACCTCATGTAAAAAAAGCACACAAAGAACAGTTTTATAGCAGAGAAGAAAATGTAGTAGGTGGCCAATTATTGAACCTCATTTTTATCTGAATTAGCTCAAAGAGGGGAGAATATTTACACATAATTAGATGAGTATAAAAATTATCTTGTTCAGGAGGAAAATAGGAGGGAAGGGGATAAGAGAAAGGAAATGTTGCTAAAGAGAAAACACATTAAGTTAGGCAGCAGCCAGAAACAAATCCAAATTTTGAGGATTAAAAGAGAAAGAGAAAGAGAAATAGAAGAAAACCAAATATAAAGCACAGTTAGAAATCACAACTGTGAAAATGAATGGAATGAATTCATTCATAGAATGGATTTGAATAACAAAATGGATTAGAAACCAGAATTCAAAGATATGCTGTGTACAAGAAACACACTTGAAATTAAAAACACACACAGAAAGTTAAAATAAATGGCTGAAGCACAATGCTTCAGCTAATTATTTTTTTAAAAAGGAGGTATCAATCATTTTCTCAGAAAAAGCAAGAGCAAAAATAAACCTCATTAAAGGAGATAAACAGAAACTACATTTTGCTAATAGATAATGAAATAATATAAAAAATGATATTAAGTTTCTATGATAAAGACCTCATTTATCAAATATATGAAAAATTGAGTCTATTTTATAAAAAATAAAAGCCATACCCCAATGGATAAATAGTCAAAAGCTATAAATGGGAAATTTTTGTAGCAAGAAACCAAAGTTTTCTATTGTCCTTTAACAAAATCATTGATAATTAGAGAAATGTACATTAAAACAACTCCGGGGTACTACCTCATACCTATCAGATGAGTTAACATGATAGAAAAGGAAAATGTAGAAGGAGAGGTAAAGTAATGCAATGTTGGTGCAGTAATTAATTGTTCTTTCTGTATAACAATTTTGTTCTAATCAAAGTGCTATTTGACCCAATAATGCTGGGTTTTTATCCCAAAGAGAAATTTTAAAAGCTAACATGATTTATATGTACAAACATATTTAAAACAGTTTTTTGTGGTGGCAAAGAATTAAAAATTGAGGGGCTACCCATTAGTTGCAGTGTGTCTGAACACATTCTGGTACATAATTGTGGCAGAATACTACTGTGCTATAAGACATGATGAGCAAGATAGTTTTGGGAAAACCAAAGAAGGCCAACATAAACTGATGCAGAAAAGTGAGCAGAACAAGGAGATCTTATATCATAACAGCAATATTGTAATATTGATCAACTATGAAAGACTTAATTAACAACATAGTTTAGTATACTGATTCAAGAATTCTGAATAACTCATGGTAAAAATAATATCTACCTCTGAAAAGAGAATTGATGAACTGAGTGAAAATTGAAATATAATATATTTTACTTGTCTTGCTTTTTTGAAACATGGGGAGGAAATATGTTTTGCATAATTTTAAATTTCTTTTCTTCTCAATGGGTGGAGAAGAGCTAGAGAAAAAGAAAATTCAGAACTCAATTTTAAGTGTGTGTGTGTGTATATATATATCCCACTTTGGGATACATATTTTTATTATTATACTATATATAACAACATATATAATATAAATAATATATGTTATTATTATGTTGTATATACTAACTTATAATAAAAATAATATATTATATATATTTAGGATATATAATATATATGTATATTTATAAATATATATAATTATAGTTAATATTTATATGAATTTTGAAGTGCAAAGACAAGGCTCTAGAGAAATTTAGAAAGGTGAAGGCATTTCAGCACTTTAAGAAACTGCATGATGATGTAATGCTAACATTCCAAAGGAGGAAGGGGGAGGGCACAGAAAGTCTTTAGAATGCTAATTCTTCAAAGATCATTGATGGAGTCAAAGAAGAAAAAAACAAAGTTTCTGAATTCCAAAGGGGGTTCATTGGTTGAGTTCTGAGAATTTTAAGCGCACAAAGAGAAGAAAGTATAAAAGGATAACTGCACTATTATAAAAAAAAGAGGAAGAAGGAATAATATTTGTTATAACTGAGGATTATAAGAATATATAACTAAGTAAAAAGTGAAAGTTGTGGGCATCAGATGAACTTCACTTATTTGAAATTGAAAGAAGAATAAAACACACACACACACACACACACACACACACACACACCACCACCACCACCACCACCACCAGCACCGCCGCCGCCACCACAGTTTGATGTAAAAATACTCAAACTCCCAAAGGAAATATTTGGTGATAAAAAAGAAGAGGTAAATAAGAGAATAATATTGGAGAGGAAATAGTCACAAGCAAAATCAATTTCCTTAAGAAGAAGGGAAGAGGAAGGGGGCAAAGAATTTTGAGGATGCAAGATAGAAAAAGAAAAGAAAACTACGTTGGATTGCTTCTAATAAAATTGGAGAATGGATGGGAGTATTGTGCTATAAGAATATAAAGTAACATTTTTGAATCATAAGAAACAATGAAAAAAAGGATAGTGGGAGTTAATGCATAATGAAGTTAGCAGAACTAGAAGAGTAATTAACATAAACAACATTGAAGAAAAAAAGAAAACAATTTTAAAAGACTTAAGGACTGCAATCAAATGGATTTCTGGTGAGTCAGTGATAAAATGTTCACTTATTTATAGAGAGATGAAGATATATATATATGTGTATATACATATACACATATATATGTACATACATACATACATAAAGATAGATAGATAGATAGATAGATAGATAGATAGATAGATAGATAGATAGATAGATAGATAGAATATGGCCATTGTGTGGATTTATTTTCCTTAACTATACTTATTTGCAACAAGATTCTTTTCCTCTTAGTTTATTTGGAATGGATTGTATGCATGTTTGTATATATCTATGTATATTCCAATGTCAATTTTAGCTAGCTTACAATTGATAGGATTTCTAGGCTATCCTCAGTTATATGACATGATTCTGCCTGTCAAAGTTTATACCTCTTCATGTTATAGTCACACATAGTGAAGAAAATGCATAATTACAGTACTAGGTATTGAACAAAATACATTTTTAAATGAATGCTGTAGTAATGGTGAGAGTCAAAGTGTAAATTCTATTATTTTATCCCAATAGAATGAACTAGAGACTGCAATAGGAATCTCTCTTTTCAATTTCTGTTATAGATTCTTTCTAAAACTTTGGGCTTTCTCCCGATTCTGATCCATTTCACTCTATTTAACCCCATCCTATTCAATGACATTAAGCATCTTTTATGTACAATGCATTATGCTAGATGCTAGGAATACAAAAATAAAAATGAAATAGTCTCTAACCAAAAGCATCATACTTTTTACTGGGAGGGTGGAAGAAACATTTTTTGTTTAATTTGCAAAACATATGTATGGGTAATTCTTCAACATTAACCCTTACAAAGCTTTCTGTTACAAGTTTTTCCTTCCTACTCCCCACCCTTCCCCTAGATGGCAGGATATCCACTTCATGTTAATTATGTTAAAATACTTGACAAATCAAATATATGTATACATATTTCCACACTTGTCATTGTTGTGCAAGAAAAATCGTATCTACAAGAAAGACATATCAGATAAAGGAAACACAATGTAAGCAAACATCAATCAAGAGTATGAAAATGTTATGTTGTGGTCCACATTTCACATCCCTCTCTCTGGGTGTATATGGCTTTCTTCAGTGAACAATTCGAAGTGGTTTGAAACATTTCATTCTTGAAGAGAGCCATGTCCATCAGAATTGATCATCATATAGTACTGTCATTGCCATGTATAATGATCTCCTGGTTCTGCTCATTTCACTCAGCATCAGCTCATTGAAGTCTCTCCAGACCTCTCTGAAATCGTCCTGCTGGTCGTTTCTTACAGAACAATAATATTCCATAATATTAATATACCATAATTTATTCAGCCATTCTCCAATTGAAGGGCATTTATTCAGTTTCCAGTTTCTAGCCACTACAAAAAGGGCTGCCACAAACATTCTTGCACATGTGGGGCCCTTTCCTTCCTTTATGATATCTTTGGGATATAAGCCCAATAGAAATGCTGCTGGGTTAAAGGGTATGCACAGTTTGATAACTTTTTGAGCATAGCTCCAAATTGCTCTCCAGAATGGCTGGTTCCGTTCACAGCTCCACCAACAATGCATCAGTGTCCCAGCGGAAGAAACATTTTCAAAGAAAAAAAATTGACTAAAAACCTCATATATATCTCTGATTCTATAATCCTAAGAGAACACAAGTATCCTCTTAATTTCTGCTCTTTAGTAAATCAGAGAGGCAATGAATCAAATCAATTACCAATTATGTATAAAGAGTTTACTATGTGGCAGATACTACGCCAAGTGCTGGGGGTGTGGAAAAAATAAATAATCTTTGATTCCAGCACTTGGCAAGAATCTGGCATATATTGAGCACTTAATAAATGTTGGGTGATTGGTTCATTTGGTTATTAGTTGAATCTATCAAAAGCAAATATGAGCAGGACCAACAGACCTCCTTCAATCAATCAACATCATTGTTTATTACATTTGGATACTACCAAAGGAATTCACAAAAAAGTAAGAAGCTATCTCAGAACCTGCTAGAGATCCTGACCATCTAAATCTGAAAGGTTTTTGCAAGCATAAACTTACAGCACACTTCTGAGGATCAAAGTTTGGATCAAGTTATGTCATAGAAGTGAGATCTCGAGGGGAGTCATCAGCTCCATGAGCATCTCAGAACAGAAGATACATTCTGAAAGAAGTACCGAGAAAATGACTGTTCATTCCCAATAGTCATCTCCTGGTGCCTATTTATCAACAGACACTCTTATATTTTGCCATTTTATTACCAAATATTTATAAAATGAATTTTGTCTCAATCACCAACATACAATTGTTACAGATAGATATGAACCAGAAATCTAGAAAGCCCAACCTCTATCTAAATGTTAGGAATTGTCTTAAGTGGGGAATGTAACTACACTCTTAATTTTGTGTCTAAAATAATTCCCCTTAAGTTGAATAGGAGGAAACCATATGTCAATTGAAGCCCTTCCTATACTTCCATTAACACATGCTAATCATTGTGATAAGGTGTTTTATGAAGACAAAAGAATCAGTCCCTTTTCTCAAGAGGAATAGATTCTAATAGGAGAAGCAATGTGTATATAATGAGGCATGTTGGTGATATATGAAGAATAAAGGTAAGTAATCTGAAAGAGGAAGTTATTATCAAATGTAGTAGGGAAGGAATAGAGGATGGAAGGAACACCAGGAAAGGCCTCCTGTAGGTGGTATCATTTTGACTGAGTCTTAAAGAATGTTAAGTAAAATAAAAGGTTGTGATGAAAATAATTAGTGCAAAGTCACATAAAGATGGAAAATGAATTGTCATGTTCAAGAACAACTAAAATAAGGTCAATTTAATTTTAGAATGTTTTGAAGGAGTAAGGTATAAATAGGTTAGGAAGATAAAAATAAAAATAAATGTAATTTAATTTTAAAAAGATAGGAAGATCCAGTTATAAAAATACTAAGTTACTAAACTAAGAAAAGATGAGATTATGAAAAAGGCACCGAGTTGGGACTTAGAAGCTTTGAGTTAAAATCTCAAAAAAGGATAACATGAAGAATTTACATGACTTAAGGTAGTGATTTATGAAGTGTAAAATTTAGGCAGACACCAAGGGTCCTGAGAATTTCTCAGAAGGGTCTGCAATGTCAAAAAATTTTATGGTAGTACTTAGATCTTAGTTCTTTATTTAAAATTCTCCTCCCTTTTCTAATTACCTTTATGTGTGAGGTTGTATTTTCTTCATACACTTCAACCAAAACAACACTTCACATTGTATTCAATGCAGAAGCAGATAAGAGAATCTAGATATTTCCTATTACTTCACACAGCAGAAAAAATAAAACAATGCCAAATTTATATTTTAGTTCGGTTTGGAAATATAGGTATACATACATATATTCTTTTACTTATGTTAATATATAATAGATTTATAATTGTTTTAAATGTAACAAATTAAAAATTATTAGTTTTAATTTGTAATATGGTAAATATTAATAGATAAAAATATATGTAAAATAAGCTCTTTGAGTCTTCCATCACTATTATTAATAGTAAAAAAATCTAAAACCAACATGTTTGATAATTGTTGATCTATGGTAAGTCACTTTGGTTCTGTGAAAGTTGACATTGCTTAAATTTCAACATTTCTAAAGGATCTTCCAGCTGGAACAGTCCATATTTCTGTAAGAGTCCTATTGTTATGGCCCCAAACATCTTTGTTTCTTATTTTTCTTGTTGTTGCTTATTGGAAATAAACACTGGTGTTCTATTGTTGTGAAAATACTGAAATCATCTGTTTCTCCTCCCCCATCCTACTAATAAATTCATTTCACAGAGAGGTGTCCATCACTTCCATCAGTTTCTCCTTCCAATGTAATCTCCAGACAAGGGTCAAATTACACTCTCATATTGCTGCACTCATGCATTTGTTTCAACATGTTCATGAAGAATCAGATAAATCGAGGGAGCAAGATGTACCAGATGTGAAGAAACAGAGGAGAATGAAGAGACAAAGATGGCCATGGTGTCCATGCCAAGTAATAACCCTTGTCTACCAGAATATTCTTCTCCAATACACATCTTCCTCATGTTCAGCTGTTGGTATTTTTCATGTTGGCTTAAAGGCCTCCAAATTCCTATTTACTGTGGTTAGAATTTCTGTTCAAATGAATTTTGAGCACTAGTAATGTTAACCCTGAGGGAAAAAATAAAATTACATGCAACAACTAAAAATTTTACTTTAACCAGCAGTGACTAACTATATAGCAAAGCTCAGAAGATCAGTTTTCATTTTACCTATAAGGTTATTTCTTTATCTGTGTTCTAGAAAAAATAACAGAGTATTTAAGTGAAATCCCTGGATTCCAAATTTATAGAAGGGAAGCCATTCAAAGCAGACCCCCTTCTAGTGGGTCTTTCTATCTAGTTACTGGAGGATATGCACATTGATTGTATCCAGGTGACCAGAATCTGGATTTTTCCTTAAAAATAATGTCTGGAGCTTTTATTGACACAGAGATCTTTAGTGTTTCAGTAATAGCAATGAGAGAATGAAAGTGAAAGGGGTCTTGTCTACATATAAGTAAATATGTGGAAGAAAACATATTTTAATGAAACATCTAATACTTGACCTATATGTTAACTTGCATAAAAATAAAAATAATTAATTGAATTTTTGTTTGTTCATTTCTTTTTTCTTATAGACTCCATGCTGACACATACTTACCCTCACACATCTTTAGCACAGTAATTCTCATAGAGTAAGCGCTTATTAAATGTGTATTGATTGAATAGTAATAGTTGGCTCTGAGATCAACTCAAAGCTTGATGAATCCCCACCTAGAACATTATATCATGTTGCTCTCTTCATCAGTTTATTCAACTATAATACCAGCTGCCTTGTGATCATGGAAAAATCCTTCTCATTTCAATTTTTATATAGCTCCCTTATGTGTAATCTCCCCCTATATGAAGGTAAGTTTATTTGACGGTAAGAATTATTTTCTTTCCATGTTTTGTATTCTGTGCTCTGCCATTTTAGCCATTTGTGTATTAAGAAAGTTGATACTCAGAAAGACCCATTATATTTTCACACATATAATCCAGGTTATACTTACAATAACAACAATCTAAAGATAGAGCTTTAATGTTAGCAAACACCATGTATATATATATATATATATATATATATATGAAATACACACATATGTATATGAAAATTGTATATATTATTTATATGAAATATATATCTTAAGTCAATTTGCAAACCTTAAAGCATATATATGTGCATATATCTGTATACAGATATATATTTGTTGTTTTTCAGTTGCTTCAGTTGTGTCCAATTTGGGAATTTCTTTTGAAAATATTTTATCATTATCTTGTCCAGTCCATTTTGTAGATAAGGAACTGAAACAAGTAGGATTAAATGATTTGCCAAGAGTCACACAACTAGAAAAGTATGTTAGGGCAAATTTGAGCTCGCGAAGATGAGTCTTCCTGATTGCATGCCCAAAGTGTGTCTGTGTGTGAAAATGCACATATATATATATATATATATATATATATATATATATATATATATAGGTATGTATCTATCTACTCATATATATGTGTATGTGTGTATCTTGTTTGAATACAAACACATACACACACAAACCCACAGATATATCCTTAAAACAACCCTGTGATATAGATGCTATTTTTCTCATTTTAATAATGAGAAAATTTTAACACTGGCATGTTGGATCACACCAGTAACTGGGTAAGTATATTAAAATACAGATTTTTCTGACTCTAGAACCAGAACTCTATACATTATACCACCCAACTGCCTATGATTTTCAAGTAAGGTTTATTGTCTCTGTTTCCATTTGGATTTGACACCATAGTTTAGAACTTTGTAGGTTCCACACACCTGGGAAGCTTCTGTGAGCCTCTTAGGCCACTCTGTCCTGGTTGCAGGTAGGTGGTTTGGCAGATTTGCCTTTTGTTTAAGACAAATTGTAAATCACTGAGCCCCAGAAGAATGCTGGATCTGATCACCATTTCCCAGCACTGGAAATCAATCAGCAGAACTGCCCCAGGGCAAATTAAATCAGCTGTGACTCCTTTGCATTGAACAGACCTCAAGCTTTAAAAAATGAATAAAAAACAAAAACGAACTCTCAAAATAGACAGCTTTTATGGAGAGAGAGAAAAACAGACCTCAAATCCTGAAGTTCCTAAAAGCAAAGCAACTCCAGAAGAAGGCCCAAAGAGAGACATGAGATGGTCCCCATTTCACAAGGCTTTCTTTGAAGATTGCATAAAGGATCTTAAAAGAGAGTTAAAAGAAAAACGAGGAAATTAAATGACATCATTGTAAGAAGGAATAGAAAAAATGGAAAAATAATGCAATAAACAAAAAAAATGTAATTGTCCAATTGCAAAAAGAGCTAAAAAAGATAATTGAATAAAATAATACACCAAAAATTAGAACTGACAAATAGAAGTGAATAACTCAATAAGACTTGAATAATCAGTCAAACAAAAACAAAAAAAAAATGAAAAAATAGAAGAAAATATGAAATGTTTCCTAGGAAAAACAACTGACCAGGAAAATAGATCTAGGAAAGACAATCTAAGGATCATTGGGCTTCCTGAAAGCCATGATGAAAAAAACAACCTAGACATTATCTTACAGGAAATCATAAAAAACCTGACTTGATATTTTAGAATCAGATGATAAAATAGCCATCAAAAGAATCCACTGATCACCTCCTGAAAGAGACCCCAAAATTAAATCCCCAAGGAATATCATGGCTAAATTTCAGAACTATTTTACCAAGGAAAAGATATTACAATCAACCAGAAATTTAAATACTGAGGAACCACAATTAGGATTACTCAGGACATAGCAGCTTCCACCTTAAAGGATCAAAGAGCCTAGAATCTGATCTGAAAAGCAAAGGAACTAAGGTTACAGCCAAGAATAAGCTTTCCAGCTAAAATGAGCATTATCTTTCAAGGAAGAAGATGGACATTCAATGATATAAGTGAATTTCACCTCTCTCTTATGAAAAGACCAGAACCAAATAAAAAAAAATTTCTCCAAATACAGAATCCAAGAGAAGCATAAAAAGGTAAAAAGGAAAGAAGTCTTGAAGTGAAAAGCAAATTTGTCCCCAAAAGGTATTTCTTATGTTCTATAATGATAGAGAACCTAAAGTTCACTTCACAGAGTATTATAATGAAAGAAATATGGAAAGAAGAGGTCACTGATAAGAACATAAGAAAAATATAGGAGATGTAGAGAATAAAACTAAATCATAATCCATGGCTTTTAATTTCATGCTTTGGAAGTCACCTTTTCAGATTGTTCAACTCATAATTTCCTATTTAAGTTGGAAGTATCAGAACATAAAACCATATTTGACAGTAGACAGCTGCATGAAGAAAACACATGGGGAAAGTGTATTCTGTAAATAAGTACGTTAATTGAACAGATAATCCTATAACATTCACCAGGATATGGAAAAAATAGCAAAAGAAAGCTTGCTCAATCCTTAATTCATTTATTTATTCCACAAATATTAACTAAATATCTACCGTATGTGTTGAAAATTGTTCTAAGTGTTGTGAATCGTACCAAGAAGTATAATATATGGATCCTTCCTATGGGAGGCATCTGGTCTATATATGAATATAAGATATATGCATGTTTAAGTGAAAAAGTAAGACAAGGCAAAAGATGAAATATATCCAATAAAATGGTTTATATAAAATTATAAAATGGGCTTTAGAAAAGATGATCTGCACATAGAATTCCCCTACTTCAAAAGCTTAAGGTTTTCTTTAATGCCTTAAGGATGCAATATAAACTCCTCTGTTTGATATTTAAAGCCTTTCAAAGATCTGGCTCAGGTATTTTTCTAGTACTTTTCTAGACTGATTTTACGTTACTCCCTGTTAAGCACTCAGCATTCCAACCAGAAGAACATAGATCCTTTCCTTCCTTCCTTCCTTCCTTCCTTCCTTCCTTCCTTCCTTCCTTCCTT
>JAJPUD010008603.1:29984-63003 GCA_023553655.1 Myrmecobius fasciatus | reverse complement strand
GTGTTGTTTTCTTCAGTTACCTTTTTAAGTTCCTTTTGTAACTGGCCAATTTGTTCACTGCACTCTTTTTCCACTTCACTAATTTTATTTTTTATTAAATTGGTGTCTTTTTCATATCTCTTTTGCAGAGCATCATATCCTTCTTGCAAGATACTGTATCCTTCTTGAACTGATTTCAGTTTATTTTCCCATTTATCCTCCAGCTCTCTTTTGAGGTTCTTTATGCAATCTTCCAGAAAGGCCTTTTGAAACGGGGACCAGTGATGGTCCTTGCTGTTTTTTTCTGTATTTTTGTCTAAGGAAACCTCTGAATCTGAGGTCGTTTCTTTGCCTTGATAAAAGCTGTTTGTGGTGAGAGCTCTCTTTTGCTTCTTCATCATTTTTTTTTTTTAGACAGAGTGGATATCTCTTTAAGGTAGGGAAAAAAAAAAAAAACCTCGGCTGAAGACGCTTTGCCCTGGGGTACTTCGGCGAGTTGACTTAAGGTGCTGGGCCGGTGGGGGCTAGGACTAAGTCCGAATTAGTCCTTAAACAAGGCAAGTCTGCCATAACATCTGTCCCCAATCAGGTCAGAGTGTCCCGAGTGCCTCAGATAAACTCCAGGTGTTTGGAATTTGGAGTTTGGAGTTTGGAATTTCTTCCATGATGAGCTGAGCTGAGTCCCACCCTCACTTCTGGCCTGCACAGGGGTCGTCTATTTATCTCTGTGTCCGAGTCCGACTAACCTGATATGAAGTTCTCCAGAGTGCCGTGCCCAAATATTTCTGAGTTCGTTGACTTGAAGATCAGTTCAGAGGCTTATTTTATTGTTGATTTGAGAGAAGATCGGAGGAGAGGCAGAAAGTCACCTTTTCACTCCGCCATCTTCGCTCCGCCCCCCCGGAAAGTGTTTTCTAGTTTAGTTCGTATAGTTTCTGACATTCTCTTGGCAAATAGATTCCCAAATATTTTATGCTATCATGTGTTATTCTGAATGGAATTTCTTTTTCTATCACTTGCTGCTGAACTTTGTTAATAATATATAAGAATGCTGATGATTTACATGGATTTATTTTGAGTCTTGCAACTTTACTAAAGGTGTGAATTGTTTCTAGTAGTTTTTTAGTTGAGTCTCTAGGGTTCTCTATGTATACCATCATGCCATCTGCAAAGAGTGATAATTTGGTTTCTTCACTACCTACTCTAATTCCTTTTATCTCTTTTTCTTCTCTTATTGCCAAAGCTAACATTTCTAATACAATATTAAATAGTAATGGTGACAGTGGGCAGCCTTGTTTCACACCTGATCTTATTGGGAATGGTTCTAGTTTGTCTCCATTACATATGATGCGTGCTGATGTTTTGAAGTAGATGCTACTAATCATTTTAAGGAAAACCCCATTTATTCCTATACTCTCTGGTGTTTTTAATAGGAAGGGGTGTTGGATTTTATCAAAGGCTTTTTCTGCATCTATGGAGATATTCATATGGTTTTTGTTAGTTTGGTTATTGATGTAATTGATTATGCTGATAGTTTTCCTGATATTGAACCAGCCCTGTATTCCTGGTATAAATCCTACTTGGTCAAGATGTATTATCCTGGAGATAACTTTCTGTAATCTTGTTGCTAAAATCTTATTTAAAATTTTTGCATCAATATTCATTAGGGAAATGGGTCTATAGTTTTCTTTCTTTTTTTTCACCCTACCTGGTTTAGCTATCAGCACCATATCTGTATCAGAGAAGGAATTTGGTAGTATACCTTCTGTCCCTATTTTTTTCAAAGAGTTTGTATAGTATTGGAATTAATTGTTCTTTGAATGTTTGGTAGAATTCACATGTAAATCCATCTGGCCCTGAAGATTTTTTCTTAGGGAGTTGGTTAATAGCTTGTTCTATATCTTTTTCTAAAATGGGGCTATTTAAATAATTTATTTCCTCTTCTGTTAACCTGGGCAATCTATATTTTTGTAGATATTCCTCCATTTCATTTAGATTATAAAATTTATTGGCATAAAGTTAGGCAAAGAAACTCCTAATGATTACTCTAATTTCCTCTTCATTGGAGGAAAAGTCTCCCTCATCATTTTTGAGACTAACAATTTGATTTTCCTCCTTCCTTTTTCTGATGAAATTAACTAAAGGCTTAGCTATTTTGTTGGTTTTTTCATAAAACCAATTCTTAGTTTTATTTATTAATTCAATAGTTTTCTTATTTTCAATTTTATTAATCTCCCCTTTTATTTTCAGAATTTCCAATTTGGTATTTAATTGAGGGTTTTTAATTTGCTCTTTTTCTAGTTTTTTTTAATTGTAACGCTAATTCATTGATCTTCTCTTTCTCTATTTTATGCAAATAAGCATCCAGAGAGTTAGTTACCCCTTATAACCGCTATGGCCATATCACACAAATTTTGGTATGTTGTCTCCTTATTGTCATTCTCCTGGATGAAGTTATTGATTGTGTCTATAATTTGCTCTTTCACCCATTCATTCTTCAGGATTAGATTATTTAATTTCCAATTAACTTGTGGTCTATTTTCTTCTGGCCTTATATTACATGTGAGTTTTATTGCATCATGATCTGAAAAGGATACATTTACTATTTCTGCTTTTCTGCATTTGATTTTGAGGTTTTTATGCCCTAACACATGATCAATTTTCATATAAGTTCCATGAACCCCTGAGAAAAAAAGTATACTCCCTTCTATCACCGTTCAATTTCCTCCAGAGACCTGTCATACCTACCTTTTCTAACATTTTGTTTACCTCCCCAACTTCTTTCTTATTTATTTTGTGGTTTGATTTATCTAATTCTGAGAGAGCAAGGTTGAGATTCCCCCACTAGTATAGTTGTACTGTCTATTTCTCCTTGCATCTCTGTTAGTTTCTCCTCTAGGAATTTGGATGCTATACCACTTGGTGGATATATGTTTAGTATTGATACCGCTTCATTGTCTATGGTACCCTTTAGTAAAATATAGTTTCCTTCCTTATCTCTTTTAATTAGATCTGTTTTTGCTTTTACTTGATCTGAGATAAGGATTGCTACCCCTGCTTTTTTTTGTTCACTTGAAGCATAAAAGATTCTGCTCTACCCCTTTACCTTCACTCTGTATGTATCTCTATGTTTTAGATGTGTTTCTTGTAAACCAAATATTGTAGGATTCTGGCTTTTAATCCAGTCCGCTATCCGTTTCCGTTTTATGGGAGAGTTCATCCCATTCACATTCACAGTGAAAATGACTGTATCTATATTTCCTGCCATCTTATTTACCCAGTTATATTTTTCTCTTCCCTTTCCCCTTACTCCTTTCCCTTCTCCCCAGTATTTTTTTGATGACCACCTCCTTCTTTTTTACACCTTTCCCCTAATATTTCTATTAATTTATCCCTTTCTTTTCCCCCTTTCCCTCCTACTTCCCTATACAGAGGGCCAAGGTTTTCCCTGAAATCAAATGCATCTGATATACTCTTTTAGAGCCCAATCTAATGAGAGTAAGAATACTCATCACCCTCCCTTCTTTCCCTCAATTATATTAGATTTTGTATGTCTCTTCATGAGACTTTGCCTTATTTTACCTCCTTTTTATTTTTACTTTATTTTACCTCCATTCCCCTCCCCCCTTTTTTTTTACAGTATGATGTACCTTCCACCTCTAATTTCTTTCCGATTATTATCAAAGTAAAATCAAATTATACCCCCATTCTTCAAGGATACCCCTAGTAGAGATATAGTTCTTGAGAGTCCTTTCCGTTTTACCTTTTTACCCTTCTCTAGAGTTCTGTGTTTGGAGGTCAAATTTTTTGTTCAGATCTGGTCTTTTCATTAGAAATAGGTGAAATTATCCTGTATCATTGAATGACCATCTTCTTCCCTGGAAGATGATGCTCATTCTAGCTGAATAGCTTATTCTTGGCTGTAATCCAAGTTCTTTTTGCCTTTCGGAATATCTGATTCCATGCCCTTCAATCCTTCAAGGTGGAAGCTGACAGATCCTGTGTAATTCTAATGACAGTTCCTCGGTATTTGAACTGTTTTTTTCTAGCAGCTTGTAATATCTTTTCCTTGGTGCGATAGTCTTGAAATTTGGTCATGACCCCACATGTGCAAGAATGTTTCTGGCAGCCCTTTTTGTAGTGGCAAGAAACTGGAAACTGAATGGATGCCCATCAATTGGAGAATGGCTGAATAAATTATGGTATATGAAAAAAAAAGAAATTTGGCCATGATATTCCTTGGGGTTTAATTTTGGGGTGTCTTTCAGGAGGTGATCGGTGAATTCTTTCAATGCCAACTTTGCCTTCTGATTCTAAAACATCAGGGCAATTCTCTTTCATGATTTCCTGGAAGATAGCATCAAGGTTCTTTTTTTCATCGTGACTTTCAAGGAGTCCAGTAATCTTTAGATTGTCTCTCCTGGATCTGTTTTCCAAATCAGTTGTTTTTCTTAGGAGATATTTCATATTTTCTTCTATTTTTTTTCATTTTTGGTTTTTGTTTGACTGATTCTTGAAGTCTTATTGAGTCATTCATTTCAATTTGTTCAATTTTAATTTTTAAGTTATTATTTCCTTCAGCTGTCTTTTTAGCTCCTTTTGTAACTGGCCAATTGAATTTTTTGGTTCATTGCATTCTTTTTCCATTTTGCCAATTTTATTTTTCAGTGAATTGTTGTCTTTTTCCAATTCACTAATTTTGTTTTTCAGTGAATTGTTGTCTTTTTCCAATTCACTAATTTTATTTTTCAGTGAATTGTTGTCTTTTGCCAAGTCACTATTTTTATTTTCTTGCGATTTGGTAACGTTTTCCAATTCACCAATTTTGTTTTTCAGTGAATTGTTGTCTTTTTCCAATTCACTGATTTTTTTTCAGTGAATTTTTGTCTTTTTCCAATTGACTAATTTTGTTTTTCAGTGAATTGTTGTCTTTTTCCAAATCACTAATTTTTTTTTCAGTGAATTGTTGTCTTTTTCCAGTTCACCAGACTTATTTTCCAGTTTTTCACATTTGTGTTGCAGGGCAATTTTTCCTTCTTGCACTGCTCTCAATTTATTTCCCCAATCTTCTTCTAGCTCTCTTTTGAGATTCTTTATGCAATCTTCCAGGGAAGCCTTCTGAAAGGGAGACCAGCTTAAGTCCACCCCAGTGGCTTAATCTGGGATTGTTTTCAGAATCTCAGGATCTGGGGACTTCTCTAGTTTCTCTCCATAAAAGCTGTCTAAAGTGAGAGCTCTCTTTTTCTTGCTCATGATTTTCAGCAGAGGTATCAGTCACCAGCAGGGAATTCTGCAGCAGCAGCAGCAGCAGCAGCAGCAGCAGCAGGGATTTCAATTTGCCCTGGGGCAATTTGGTGAGTTGACTTCTGGTCTGGGGCTGATCTAGCTAGATCCGCACTAGGACCACACTTTCAGCTGCTCTCAATCCACCCTTTATCAAAGGTAGACCTGCCAAAGCACGTGCCCGCAAGCAGAGCAAAGTGGTCCAAGTGTCTCCCAGGGACTTCCTGGCAGCCTAAAATCTTCTGGTCCGTCCCAGCCTCGGACTTGCACCCCAGCTGCGCCCTGGCATCTGAGATCTGGGAGCTGCTTGGTCCCCTGCCCGTCTAAAACTGACCTCAGAAGTTCTTTCAAAGTATATATTTGATAGAAGTGCGTTGTGGTCCAAGTGTTTGGTGGAGCCCACACTCCAAAACCAGTTCGGAGGCTCAATTTGTCTGGGTTTGAGGGAAGGTCTCAGGAGCTCACAGAGGATGCTGTCTGCAGTTCGCCATCTTGGCTCCGCCCCCTATACACTCATTCTTTAGGATTAGATAATTTAGTTTTCAATTATTTTTACTTTATTTCCCCCATTCCATTTATTACGTGTAATTTTTATTGCATCATGATTTGAATAAGATCCATTTATTATTTCTGCTTTTTCCCATTTTATTTTGAGATTTTTATGCCCTATTACATGGTCAATTTTTGTGTAGGTTCCATGTACCACCAGGAAAAAAAGTATATTTCTTTCTATCACCATTCAATTTTCTCCAATACTTTTTTTTAGTTCAGTTGCAACACAGTAGATTCTTCTCCAGCCTTTTACCTTTACTCTATGTATCTCTCTGCTTCAAATGTGTTTCTTACAAACAACATATTGTAGGATTCTGGCTTTTAATCCCATCTGCTATCCATTTTTGTTTAATGGAAAAGTTCATCCTATTCACATTCACAGTTAAAATGACTAACTCTCTATTTCCTGTGATCCTCAAGATATACTTTTTTCTCTCCTTTCACTTTTTCTCCTCTCACCATTGTTTGATCACCACTTCCTTCAATCTGCCCTCTCTTTTGTCAGCCCTTCTTCCTTTGCTTATTCTTTCCCCCTTCTACTTCTGTTCTCCCTTCTACTAACCTTCACATTTCCTTTCTCTTTTTTCTTCTTACTTCCCTTTAGAGAAAGACAATTTTCTATATCAAACTAAATATCTATGATATTCTCTCTCTGAGCCAAATCTGATGAGATTAAGGTTCAAAGAATGCTCATTTCCCTCACTTCTTTCCCTCAACTGTAATAAATCTTTTTTGCCCTCTTCATCAATATAATTTATCCCATTTTACCTTCCCTTTCCTTTTCTTCCAATGCAGTTCCTTTCCACCCCTTCTTTTTATCATCACATTAAAGTCAACTTATATCAACATATTCTAATTATACCCATAACAAAAATAAAGTTCTCAAAAATTATCCATATTATTTTCCCATGTTGGGATATAAATATTTTAACCTTCATAAAGCATAATTCTTTCCATTCCACCTTTAACTTCTTATACTTCTCTTGAATTCTGTATTTGAAGATAAATTTTCTGTTTAGCTCTAGTCTTTTCATCAGAAACAATTGAAAATTCTCCATTTCATTGAATTTCTATTTTATTTCCTGAAGGATAATGTTTAGTTTTGGTGTGTAGTTGACTCTTGGCTGTAATTCAAGCTCCTTTGCTCTCTGGAATACCACATTGCAGGTCATTTGATAATTTAAAGTAAAATCTGTGAAGTCCTGGCAAATGCTGATTGTGGCTCCTTGATATTTGAATTGCTTCTTTCTGGCTGCTTACAATATTTTCTCCTTGATTTGATAATTCTGAAATTTAGCTATGATATCTTTTGGAGTTTTCATTTTGAGGACTCTTTTTCTTTTTGGTTGAGGCAACTATGGTTAAGTGACTTGCCTAGGGCCACACAGTAGGAAGTATTAAGTGTCTGAGACCAGATTTGAATTCAGATCCTCCTGACTTCAGTGCTAGTGCTCTATCCACTGCGTCACCTAGCTGCCCCTTGTGGTCTCTTTCAGGAAGCGATTGATGGATTCTTTAAATAGCTATTTTACCATCGTTCTGGGCTATTAGGGCAGTTTTCCTTGATGATTTCTTTAAAGATTTTACCTATTTTTCAGGTAGAGCAGTAATTCTTAAGGTGACTCTCCTGGATCCATTTTCCAGGTCAGTTTGTTTTTCCAAGGAAGTATTTTACATTTTCTTCTATTTTTTCATGGTTTTTGGGGGGTTTTGTTTAACCGATTCTTAATGTGTCATTGAGTCACTCACTTCCATTTGTCCAATTCTAATTTTTACTGAATTATTTACCATAGTTAGCTTTTTTACCTTCATTTGCATTTGTCCAACTGAACTTTTAAGGGAGTTCATTGGATTTATTTTTCTTCTCACAAATTCTATTTTTTTAATTAAAACTTTTTATTTGCAAAACATATGTATGGGTAATTCTTCAACATTGACCTTTACAAAGCTTTCTGTTACAAATTTTCCCCCCTAGTCCCCAGCCCTCCCCTAGATGGAAGAAAATCCACTACATGTTAATTATTTTAAAATATTTGACAAATCAAATATGTATGTATATATACATATTTCCACACATCATTGTTATGCAAGAAAAATCATATTTGGAAGAAAAAAATCAGAGAAAGGAAACACAATGCAAGCAAACATCAATAGAGAGCATGAAAATGTTATTTTGTGGTCCACTTTTCATGTCCCTCTCTCTGGGTGTGTATGGCTTTCTTCACTGAACAATTGGAAGTGGTTTGAAACATTTCATTGTTGAAGAGAACCATGTCCATCAGAATTGATCATCATATAGTCTTGTTGTTGCCATGTATAATGATCTCCTGGTTCTGCTCATTTTGCTCAGGATCAGTCCATGCAAATCTCTCCAGGCCTCTCTGAAATCATCCTGCTGGTCGTTTCATATAGAACAATAATATTCCATAATATTCATATACCATAATTTGTTCAGCCATTCCCCAATTTAAAGGCATCCATTCAGTTTCCAGTTTCTAGCCATTACAAAAAGGGGCGCCACAAACATTTTTGCACATGTGGGGCCCTTTCCTTCCTTTAAAATTTCTTTGGAATATAAGCCCAGTAGAAATACTGCTGGGTCAAAGGGTATGCACAGTTTGATAACTTTTTGAGCTTAGTTCCAAATTGCTCTCCAGAATGGCTGGATCCGTTCAAAGTTCCACCAACAATGTATCAAGGGTCCCAGTTTTCCCATATCCCTGACAACATTTGTCTTTATCATTTCCTGTCATTTTAGCCTCTGACAGGTGTGTAGTGGTACCTCAGAGTTACCTTAATTTGCATTTCTTTGATCAATACTGATTTGGAGCACCTTTTCATATGACTACAAATAGTTTTTATTTCATCATATGAAAATTGTTCATATCCTTTGACCATTTATCTATTTGAGAGTGGCTTGAATTCTTATAAATTTGACAGAATTCTCCATATATTTTAGAAATGAGACCTTTATCAGAACCCTTAAATGTAAAGATGATTTCGCAATTTATTGCTTCCCTCCTAATCTTGTCTTCCTTAGTTTTATTTGTACAAAAACTTTTTAACATAATATAGTCAAAATTATCTATTTGGTGTTCAATTAAGAGTTCCAGTTCTTCTTTGGACATAAATTTATTCCATCTCCACAGATCTGAGAGGTAAACTATACTATGTTCCTCTAATTTACTTACAATATCACACTTTAAATCCAAATCATGAACCCATTACTTATCTTGGTATGTGGTGTTAGGTGTGGGTCAAGCCCTAATTTCTTCCACACGAGCTTCCAATTTTCCCAGCAGTTTTTATGAAATAGTGAGTACTTATCCCAGAAGCTGGGGTCTTTGGGTTTATCAAACACTAAATTTCTATAGTTATTGCCTAGTTTGTCCTGTGATTCTATCCTATGCCACTGATCAACTACTCTATTTCGTAGCCAATAACAAATGTTTTTGATGACTGCTGCTTTATAATATAGTTTTAGATCTGGTACAGCAAGGCCACTATCATCAGCCTTTTTTTTTTCATTGATTCCCTTGAAACTCTTGACCTTTTGTTCTTACAAATGAGCTTTGCAACTATTTTTTCTAGATGTGTAAAATAATTTCTTGGGAGTTTGATTGGTATGGCACTGAGTAAGTAAATTAGATTGGGTAGTATTGTCATTTTTATTATATTCGCTTGGCCTACCCATGAGCATTTTATGTTTTTCCAATTGACTAGGTCTGACTTTATTTGCATGGAAAGTGTTTTGTAGTTTAGTTTGTATAGTTCCTGACTTTTCCTTGGCAGATAGATTCCCAAATATTTTATACTATCAACAGTTATTTTGAATGGAATTTCTTTCTGTATCTCTTGCTGCTGAACTTTGTTGGTAATATATAAAAATGCTGATGATTTATGTGGGTTTATTTTGTATCCTTCAAATTTGCTAAAGATGTGCATTGTTTCTAGTAATTATTAGTCGAGTTTCTAGGGTTCTCTAAGTATACCATCATATCATCTGCAAAGAGTGATAATTTGGTTTCGTCATTTTCTACTCTAATTCTTTAATCTCTTTTTCTTCTCTTACTGACAAAGCTAACATTTCTAATACAAGATTAAATAATAATGGTGACAGTGGACAGCCTTCTTTCACTCCTGATCTTATTGGGAATGGTTCTAAGTTTGTCTCCATTACAAATCATTCTTGCTGATGGTTTTAAATAGATGCTACTAATCACTTTACGGAAAAGCCTATTTATTCCTATACTAGCTAGTGTTTTTAATAAGAATGGGTGTTGGATTTTATCAAAAGCTTTTTCTGCATCTACTGAAATAATCATATGGTTTTTGTTAGTTTGGTTATTAACATAATTGATTATGCTGATAGTTTTCCTAATATTGAACCAACCCTGCATTCCTGGTATAAATCCTACTTGGTCATGGTGTATTATTCTGGGGATGACTTCCTGTAATCTCATTGTCAATATCTTATTTAAAATTTTTGCATCAATATTCATTAGGGAAATTGGTCTATCATTTTCTTTCTCTGTTTTCACCCTACCTGGTTTAGCTATCATCACCATATCAGTATCACAGAAGGAATTTGTTAGTATACCTTCTTTCCCTATTTTTTCAAATAGTTCATATAGTACTGGAATTAATTGTTCTTTGAATGTTTGGTAGATTTCACATGTAAATCCATCTGGCCCTGGAGGTTTTTTTCTTAGAGAGTTGATTAATAGTATGTTCTATTTCTTTTTCTAAAATGGGGCTATTTAAATAATTTATTTCCTCTTCTGTTAAACTGGGCAATCTATATTTTGTAGATATTCCTACATTTCATTTAGATTATCAAATTTGCTGGCATAAAGTTGGGCAAAGTAACTCCTAATGATTACTCTAATTTCCTCTTTATTGGAGGAAAGTTTTCCCTTATCATTTTTGAGACTAACAATTTAATTTTCCTCTTTCCTTTTTCTAATCAAATTAACTAAAGGCTTGTCTATTTTACTGTTTTTTTTTATAAAACCAACTCTTAGTTTTATTTATTAATTCAATATTTTTCTTATTTTCAATTTTGTTAATCTCCCCTTTTATTTTCAGAATTTCCAGTTTGGTATTCAATTAAGGGTTTTTAATTTGCTCTTTTTCTAGCTTTTTTAATTGTAAGCCCAATTCATTGATATTCTCTTTCTCTATTTTATGGAAGTAAGCATCTAGAGATATAAAATTACCCCTTATAACTGCTTTGGCTGTATTCCACAAATTTTGGTATGTTGTCTCATTATTGTCATTGTCTTGATGAAATCATTGATTGTGTCTAAGATTTGCTCTTTCACCCATTCATTCTTTAAAATTAGATTATTTAATTTCCAATTAACTTTTGGTCTATTTTTTCCTGGCCTTATAGTACATGTGATTTTTATTGCATCATGATCTGAAAAAGATGCGTTTACTATTTCTTCTTTTCTGCATTTGATTTTGAGGTTTTTATGCCCTAACACATGATCAATTTTCATATAAATTCCACGAACACCTGAGAAAAATTATACTCCCTTATACTGCCATTCAATTTCCTCCAGAGACCTATCATACCTAACTTTTCTAACATTTTGTTTATCTCCCTAACTTCTTTCTTATTCATTTTGTGGTTTGATTTATCCAATTGTGAGAGAGCAAGGTTGAGATCCTTCACTAGTATAGTTTTGCTGTCTATTTCTCCTTGCATCTCTGTTAGTTTCTCCTCTAGGAATTTGGATGCTATACCACTTGGTGCATATATGTTTAGTATTGATACCGCTTCATTATCTATGGTACCCTTTCGTAAAATATAGTTTCCTTTCTTATCTCTTTTAATAAGATCTATTTTTGCTTTTATTTGATCTAAGATAAGGATTGCTACCCCCGCTTTTTTTTTTTTGTTGTTCACCTGAAGCATAAAAGATTCTGCTCCAGCCCTTTACCTTCACTCTATATGTATCTATATGCAGACTGGGTTAAACTTTACTCTGTATTTATCTCTATGTTTTAGATGTGTTTCTTGTAAACCAAATATTGTAGGATTCTGACTTTTAACCCAGTCTGCTATCTGCTTCTGTTTTATGGGAGAGTTCATCCCATTCATATTCACAGTTAAATAACTAAATCTGTATTTCCTGCCATCTTACTTAGCCAAAGTTATGTTTTTCTCTTCCCTTTCCTCTTTCTACCTTCCCCCCTCCCCAGTATTTTGTTTTCAATGACCACTTCCCTCTAACAGTCCTCCCCCCTTTAGAGACCTCCCTTTTTTTTACACCTTTCCCCTATTTTATTCTATTTTCCCTTCTATTTGTCTATCCCTTTCTTTTCCTCCTTTCCATCTTACTTTCCTATAAGGAGGGACAAGTTTTTCTGTGAAGCCAAATGTGTATGATATACTTTTTGAGAGCCCAATCTAATGAGAGTAAGATTTACACAATGCTCACCACCCTCTCTTCTTTCCCTCAATTATATTAGATTTTCTATGCTTCTTCATGAGATTTTATCTTATTTTACCTCCTTTTTTTTTACCTTATTTTACCTCCTTTTCCCTTTTTTTCCAGTATGATAGCCCTTCCACCTCTAATTTCTTTTCCATTATTATCAAAGTAAAATCAAATTATACCCCCATTCTTTAAGTATACCGATAGTAGAAATATAGTTCTCAAGAGTTCTTTCCTTTTCACCTTTTTTATGCTTCTCTTGAGTTCTGTGTTTGGAGGTCAAATTTTTTGTTCAGATCTGGTCTTTTCATTAGAAATAGGTTAAATTCTCCTCTATTATTGAATGACCATCTTCTTCCCTGGAAGATAATGCTCATCCTATCTGGATAACTTATTCTTGGGTATAATCCAAGTTCTTTTGCCTTTTGGAATATCTGATTCCAGGCCCTTCAATCCTTTAATATGGAAGCTGACAGATCTTGTGTTATTCTAATTATAGTTCCTTGGTATTTAAATTGTTTCTTTTTGTAGCTGCTTGCAATATCATTTCCTTGGTGCAATAGTCCTGAAATTTGGCCATGGTATTTCTTGGGGTTTTAATTTTGGCTCTCTTTCAGGAGGTTATGGTGAATTCTTTCAATGGCGATTTTGCCTTCTCATTCTAGAATATCAGGCAAGTTTTCTTTCATGATTTCCTGGAAGATAGCATCTAGGTTCTTTTTTTCATTATGGCTTTCAGGAAGTCCAATAATCCTTAGATTGTCTCTCCTAGATCTGTTTTCTACAAAAGTTGTTTTTCCTAGGAGATATTTCTTATTTTCTTCTATTTTTTCATTTTTTTTGTTTTTGTTTGACTGATTCTTGAAGTCTTATTGAGTCATTCACTTCTATTTGTTCAATTTTAATTTTTAAAGTATTATTTCCTTCATTTAACTTTTTTAGCTTCTTTTGTAACTGGCCAATTGAATTTTTTGCTTCACTGCATTTTTTTTCCATTTTGCCAGTTTTATTTTTCAGTCAATTGTTGTATTTTTCAATTCACCAATTTTGTTTTTCAGTGAATTGTTATCTTTTTGCAATTCACCAATTTTGTTTTTCAGTGAATTATCTTTTTCCATTCCTCCAATTTTGTTTTTCAGTGAGTTGTTGTCTTTTTCCATTTCACCATTTTTGTTTTCCAGTGAATTGGAGACTTTTTCTATTTCCCCAATTTTGTTTTTCAGTGAATTGGTGTCTTTTTCATATCTCTTTTGTAGGGCATTATATCCTTCCTGCACTGATCTCAATTCATTTTCCCATTTTTCTTCTAACTCTCTTTTGAGATTCTTTATGCAATCTTCCAGGAAAGCCTTGTGAAATGGGGACCAACTCATGTCCACCTTTGGGGTTTCTTTCCCTTTAGGAACCTCAGGATCTGAGGTCTGCCCTTCTTTCTCTCCATAAAAGCTGTCTATGGTGAGAGCTCTCTTCTTCTTCTTACTCATTTTTAGAACTTGAGGTCTGATTAAAGCAGGGGACCCGCAGCCATTTCAATTTGCCCTGGGGCAGTTTGCATAGTTGACTTCCAGTGAGGGGCTGGTTGGACTAGGTCCACGCTTTCAGCTGTTCTCAATCCACCCTTTACCAAATGCAGATCTTTCCAAAGCACCTGCCTGCAAGCAGAGCAAAGTGGCCCAAGCATCTCCCAGGGACTTCCTGCATGCCAAGAATCCAACAGGCTCCGTCACAGCCCCGGTCTTTTGCCCTGGCTGCACGCTGGCACCTGAATGTGGCAAGTGACCTGATCCCCTGCCCGTCTGAAACAGACCTGTTCCAAAGTTCTTCCAAGGTAATTTTTGAAAGAAGTGGGTTGTACTCCAAGTTTTTGATGGAGCCCTCAATCCAGAACCAGTTCAGAGGCTTAATTTGTTCTGGGTCTGAGGGAAGATCAGAGGAGCTCACAGAAAATGGTGTCTACACTCCGCCATCTTGGCTCTGCCCCTCCAATTCTATTTTTTCAAGGAGTTGTTTTCTTTTTTCCATTTTGCTAAATCTACTTTTAAGAAGTGATTTCTTCAGTGTATTTTTTGTCATTTCATTAAATGAATTTTTAAGGAGTTGTTTTCTTTAAAGAACTTCTGTGTTTCCTTTTCCAAACTCTCCTGCAAAGCTTTTATTTCCTTTTTTCTAACTCTTTTAAGGTCTTTTTGGAATTCTTCCAAGAGAGCCTTTTGAGTTGGAGACCAGTTCATATTTCTTTTTGAGGCTTCATCTAGAGAAGTTTTGCCTTTGGTGTATTCAGAGTTTGAAGTCTATTCTTCCCTGTATCCATAATAGCAATCTATACTTAGAGTTCTTTTTTGCTTTTTTTCACCATTTTAGCCAATCTGAGAGATATAAAGTGGTACTTCAAGGTTGTCTTAATTTGCATTTCTCTAATCAATACTGATTTAGAAATATGGCTAGAAATGGCTTTAATTTCTTCATCTGAAAATTGTTCATATCCTTTGACCATTTATCAATTGGGGAATGACAAATATTTTTTATAATTTTAAGTCAATTCTCTATATACTTCAGAATTGAGGCATTTATCAGAAACACTAACTATAAAATTTTTCCCCAGTTTTTTGCTTCCCTTATCATAGCTTCATTAATTTTGTTTGTGTAAAATGTTTTTGTACAAACATTTACAAAAGCTCTTTATGTTGTGGCAAAATATTGGAACCTGGGGGCGTGCCCATCAATTGGGAAATTGCTGCATAAACTGTAGTATTTGAATGTAATGAAATATTATTGTGCAATAAAAAATGAAAAGGCAAATTTTAGGAAAACCTAGAAAGATTTGTATTAACTGATACAAAGTGAAATTAGCAGAACCAGGAAAACATTATATAACATCATCAACATTTTGTGAAATCATCTATGAATGACTCAGCTTTTCTCAGCAATACAATGATTCAAGACAAGTACAGAGGACTCAGGAAAGAAAATGCTATACAAATCCAGATTTAAAAAAAAAAAAACTTGTCCACTTTAAATGCAGATCAAAGCATTTTTTTCAATTAATTTATTATTTTTAAATGTTTTTTCCCTTTTAATGTTTCTTCTTTCACAATTGTGACTAATATAAAAATGTTTTGCATGATAACACATGTATAGTCTATATAAATTTTCTACCATTTTCAGAAGAGGAAAATATAAGTAAGGAAGGAGAAAATTTGGAACTCAAAATTTTGTAAAAATGTAGGCTAAAAATTGTTTTAACATATAATTAGTAAAAATAAAATGTTATTTAAAACAATATAAAATAAAATCATTAGAATTTCTTCCAATATTTTTCCTCTTCTCCTTTCCAAAGAGCCATCTCATGAAACAAGCAACTTTAATGAAAAATAAAAAAGATCAGAGGGAAAAAAAATCCACAAAATGATCAAATAATTATAAAAATCCTTGAAAATACATTCAATGTACCACACTAGTAGATCTTCTCTAATTTTTTTCACTTGTCTTCTTCAGGTGCTTATTCTTAGTAATTTTTCAAAACAATTATTATTTTTTGATTGTTCTTTCCATTTATTTTGTTGTAGTCACTGGGTCTGCTGTTTCATTGGCTGCTTATATCCATATGTTGTATTATTAATTTAGATTGAGATCATGTAAACATTCCCTTTTTTGTATTAATCATATTCATCATTTCATATAAAATTGTAATATTTGAATCCATTCATATAACACAATCTGATTATCGTTTTACCAGCTGATTTGTTCAATTATTTGCTACCACCAGCAAAAAGTGATATATTTTATAAATATTTTGACTTTTTTTCTTATTTTTTTCAAGTACTGTTTTGTTTCTAGGACTGTGATTTTTGAGTCAAAGTGTTGTGGCTCTACTCTCTGGCAGTAAAATGTTTGTTTTTAAAAGTTTTACAGATCTTTTTAATTTGTTTCTTATCATTCTTATAGGTTCATTTTGGGGATGATTTTATTTAGTTGCATCTTTCTTCAAGCTTTTTTTGTCCCTTCTATTGATTGTTTCTGTTTAAGAAGTCATTATACAAACTCAAGGTTCTCTCATCCTTATCCTTAAGATTTTATGGAATAAATTTATGTTTTAAATTTGTGTTATTCTTGCCTGACAAATAACTTCACATGGAAAATCGATAATGTTTGCTGACTAAGAGTTTCTAATATATTTTGTTATGACAGTTTATAATCATCAAACTTCTTCAAGAACTAGTTACATTCAGAATCTATTTCTAATTTTCTATGCATTTCCAACTTTGGCACCAATATTTTGTCTAAATTCATTAAGACAGAATGGATTCACTTGTATTAGGGTTTTTTTTTGTACTTTTCTTCTTATTTTGTATAAAATTATTTTTTCTAAATAGTGTTCTCAATGTCTTCAAATAGAAATTTCCAAGTTAGTAAGGAAACAATTCAAGTTTGTTACAATATAACAAATTGGACAATTTTTCATCTTTTCTCAAAGAAAGTATTCTTGATGTATTGAAACTTTATCTGTGTAATCTACAAGCCTGTTCCTGTGATACAAAACATTGTTTCTAAGTGTTTTTGCTATCTTCACCCATATTTAGGATTGAATAACTGTCTCTGAATATAATAAATTTAATTCTGTAGCCTCATCCAATTTCTTCAGAGAATTTATTTTTTTATCCTCTCCAGATATAATTATTTCATTACTTGCAATTATTTTAATTTTTTTACAAATACTTTTCATGAGTACTGCAATATGAGATGGCCCAATGCCCAAAAGATAGGCACAATAAAACCATATCTTCCAGCCCTTTAATTTGCTTCAAGGAAAATTCATGATGCATTTCTTCAATTAAGTGCAACTTTGTTTAACCTTAGGTTTCATTTATAACAAGAATGTCAAAGTTTACATAATTCCTTTCCTTTAGTTATAAGCCATAGATTATTTTACCTTTACAGTACTTATAACTAAGATCATGTTTATAGATGGTATAGCAATATTTTATTTAAGCCACCTCCTTTTCTATGACCATGCCACCTTTTTTTCAGAACTTTTCAGGAGTCCTACAGAGGACTAAGGATAACTGCATTTTTTTGTGTGTGTTTCTAGACTACTACAGACAAGTAATTCATCATTCAATGGCCTACTCATGACAAACCACTCTATGTTTATCTACAGTGGTATTTTAAAAGAGATGCAACCTTTTGTTGGGATAATAGTTCAAGCCTTTGTAGCTCTGCAGAATCTCTGAAAGTTTATATTGCACTCTTAATTTTTTTAACCTTATATCAACTCCAAATCATAATAAGACATAAGCATATTCAAATAATGCTTTATGGACATGATCGCTCAATAATCCAAAAAGAACTTCAACATCTTAGGATCAGAGCAACATAAATAATGTTAGATTCATAGAACTGAAAGGAATTATAGTGCCTGTAAAGTTCAATTCCCTCATATTAATAGCACAAAAGTGTTTGAGATTAAATTTCATTAAATTCTGCTCCATTACTTGGCTTACTACTACTTAATCTCCCCTAACCGAGGGATCCCTCCCTTCTCTTCCTCCCCCATCCTTTGCTTCCCCAACCACCTGCCATTCCCTCCTCCTTTCTTTATAGATATCTTTATAGATGGCTGCTATATCCTTCATGGTTTATATGTAGTGTTACCTATTGAATCCATTCCTAATATGAATAGGTTTGCAGAATTTTGAGCTTTTCTCCTCCCCAATGCCTCAGTCTATTTTTCCTCTGCACTCCCTTTGTATAACATGATTATTCCCTTTACCTTTATTCTGCCAATCTTTCTTTTAAGGTAAATCTTAAACACAAAGTATCATTTTCCATGAAGAAAAAACATAAATTTTTATAGCACGTTTAAACAATTTATTCAAGTTGTGTTCTTTTAAATTGCTCTTTGATATTGGCACTTATATATTTAATTTTCTGTTGAGTTTGGATTTGGTTGATAGAAAGTGCTGAAAATCTGCATGTTCATTGAATGTTCATTTTTTCTCATTGAAAATTATAGATAATTTTGCTTGATGTCATATTTTTGGTTACAGGCCTACTTGTTTTGCTTGTTTGAAGGTTTTGATGACTGCTGCTTTATAATATAGTTTTAGATCTGGTACAGCAAGGCCACATTCATCTACCTTTTTTTTCATTAATCCCCTTGAAATCCTTGACCTTTTGTTCTTCCAAATGAACTTTGCTACTATTTTTTTCTAGATCTGTAAAATAATTTCTTGAGAGTTTGATTGGTATGGCACTAAATAAGTAGATTAGTTTGGGTAGTATTGTCATTTTTATTATGTTCTCTCTGCCTACCGATGAGGACTTAATGTTTTTCCATTTGATTACGTCTGATTTTTTTTCTGTGGAAAGTGTTTTGTAGTTTAGTTCGTATAGTTCCTGACTTTTCCTTGGCAGATAGATTCCCGAATATTTTATCCTATCATCTGTTATTTGGAATGGAATTTCTTTTTGTATCTCTTGCTGCTGAACTTTGTTGGTAATATATAAAAATGCTGATGATTTATGTGGATTAATTTTGAATCCTGCCACTTTGCTAAAGTTGTGAATTGTTTCTAGTAGTTTTTTAGTTGAGTCTCTAGGGTTCTCTCAGTATACCATCATGTCATCTGCAAAGAGTGATAATTTGGTTTCTTCATTACCTACTCTGATTCCTTTTATCTCTTTTTCTTCTCTTATGGCTAAAGCTAACATTTCTAATACAATATTAAATAGTAATGGTGACAGTGGTCAGCCTTGCTACCCCTGCTTTTTTTTGTTCACCTGAAGCATAATAGGTTCTGCTCCAGCCTTTTACCTTCATCCTATATGTGTCACTATGTTTTAGATGTGTTTCTTGTAGACAACATATTGTGGGATTCTGGTTTTTAATCCAGTCTGCTATCCGCTTCTGCTTTATGGGAGAGTTCATCCCATTCACATTCACAGTTAGAATAACTAATTCTTTATTTCCTGCCATCTTATTTACCCAAGTTATGTTTTCCCCTTTCCTTTCCCCTTTCTCCCTTCCCCCCTCCTCAGTAATTTGCTTTTGATGACCCCCTCCCCCAAACAATACTCCACCCTTTAGGTACCCTCCCTCTGTTTTTACTCCTTTCCCCTGATTCTTCTATTTTCTCTTCTATTAGTTTATCCCTTTCTTTTTCTCCTTTCCCTCCCACTTCCCTCTAGCAACAGACAAGTTTCTATGTGAAAATCAGGTGTCTGATATACACTTTTAGAGCCCAACCTGATGAGAGTAAGATTTATACAATGCTCATCTCCCTCCCCTCTTTCTCCCAAATACACTAGGTTTTCTTTGCCTCTTCAAGAGATTTTAGCTTGTTTTTACCTCCTTTTTTTAGATCTTATTTTACCACTTTTTCCCTCTTTTCCCCAGTATGACAACCTTTCCCCCTCTAGTTCTGTTTTTCATATTATCAAAGTAATATCTAGTTCATTATACCCCCAAACTTTAAGTATCCCCCTAGTAAAAATAAAGTTCTCAAGAGTCCTTTCCTTTTTACCTTTTTATGCATCTCTTGAGTTCTGTGTTTGGGTGCCAAATTTTTTGTTGAGATCTGGTCTTTTCATTAGAAATAGGTGAAATTCACATATATCATTGAATGACCATCTTCTTCCCTGGAGGATAATGCTCATTTTAGCTGGATAGGTTATTCTTGGCTGTAATCCAAGTTCCTTTGCCCTTTGGAATATCTGGTTCCAGGCCCTTCGATCCTTCAATGTGGAGGCTGACAGATCGTGTGTGATTCTAATTATTGATCCTCGGTATTTGAATTGTTTCTTTCTAGCTGCAAGCAGAATCTTTTCCTTGGTGGTATAGTCCTGAAATTTAGCCACGATATTCCTTGGGGTTTTAATTTTGGGGTCTCTTTCTGGAGGTGATTGGTGAATTCTTTCAATGGTGATTTTGCCTTCTGATTCTACCATCTCAGGGCAGTTTTCTTTCAGGATTTCGTGGAACATAGTGATTAGATTCTTTTTTTCATCATGACTTTCAGGAAGTCCAATAATTCTTAGATTGTCTCTCCTAGATCTATTTTCCAAGTCAATTGTTTTTCCTAGGAGATTTTTCATATTTTCTTCTAATTTTTCATTTTTTTGTTTTTGTTTGACTGATTCTTGAAGTCTTATTGAGTCATTCACTTGCATTTGTTCAATTATTATTTTTAAAGTGTTGTTTTCTTCATTTACCTTTTTAAGCTCCTTTTCTAACTGGCCAATTTGTTCATTGCACTCTTTTTCCACTTCACTAATTTTATTTTTCAATAAATTGGTGTCTTTATCATATCTCTTTTGGAGGGCTTCTTGCACTGACTTCAGTTTGTTTTCTCATTTATGCTCCAACTCTCTTTTGAGATTCTGTATGCAATCTTCCAGAAAGGCCTTTTTAAAAGGGGACCAGTGATGGTCCTTAATAACATCCTCTGAAGTTTTGTCTAAAGGAACCTGAGAATCTGGGGTCATCGCTTCTTTGTCTTGATAAAAGCTGTCTATGGTGAGAGCTCTCTTTTGCTTCTTCATTTTTTTTTTTTTTAACAGCGTGTATATCTCTTTAAGGTTTGGAAAAACCTCGGCTAAAGCTCTTTGCCCTGGGGCAATTTTGCGAATTAATTTAAGGTGCTGGGCCTGTGGGGGCTAGGACTAAGGCCGAATTACTCCTTAAACAAGGCAAGTCTGCCAGAACACCTGCCCCCAATCCGGGCAGAGTGTCCCGAGTGCCTCAGATAAACTCCAGGTGTTTGGAATTTGGAGTTTGGAATTTTTGTCACAATGAGCTGAGCTGAGTCCCACCTTCTCTTCCGGCCTACACCACTCTTTATCCCTCTGTCCAAGATAGACAAATCTGATGTGAAGTTCTTCAGAGGTATCAGTAAGCAATATCCAAGTATTTCTAAATTTTTTGACTTGAAGATCAGTTCAGAGGCTTATTTTATTGTTGATTTTAGAGAAGATCGGAGGAGAAGCAGAGTCAAGTTTTCACTCCGCCATCTTGGCTCTGCCCCCCCCCCCCCATTCTAATTTTCAAAGAGTTATTTTCATCTTTGAGACTCTATATCTCCTTTTTTAATTAATTAACTTTTTTCATAATCATACTTGTTTTTCTCGGGTGGCTTTAATTTTTTTTCTTTAGTTTTTCCTCAATGTCTCTCATTTGATTTTTGAATTCTTTATTTTCTATAAATTTCTCTGGGCAGGAAGCCATTTCACATTACTCTTTGGAGTAGAAGTTTTTTTAAACTAATGTTTCCTCCTCTGAAGATGAATTCCAATCTTCCCTGTTCCCATAATATATTTAAATAGTGGGGTTCTTTCTTCTTTGGCAGCTCATTTTTAATAAGATGTATTAGTATAAATACCTCCAGTCATGGAATGGGGGGATTGAGACAACAAGCTTCCCTTCAGTTTTCTAATCTGACCTAGAGCTCCACCTTCCTGCAAGTGCCCACAGCCAGCAGTGCTCTTGCTCTGCTGCCTCTGCACTCACCAAGTGCTGGTTTCTTCTCACCCAGGGCCATGTCCCCTACATACCTGGGTCTGGCAATCCTAATCAGCAGAGGTTCACTCTATCTTCTGGGACTCAAACCACACTCACCAAACAATCCTGGAGGTCAAAGTCTCTGTGGTTCCTGCTGAGACTCCAGTCACAACCAACTAGTTCCTAGGGATACCCACTTTTCTGCAGAGCTAGTCTGGAAGTATATACACTTCTGACAGGTTATTTCCAACCCAGGATCTTTCTTCAGATCTTGTTGGATTGTATCAGGAAGACTCCTGTTCTGCCCTAAGCAACCTGAGATGCAAATCTGTTCTATTTGATGGGGAAATTGGGAGAACTTCAAATTTATCAATCTACTCCTTCCATCTTCCCCCTAAGAGATTTTTCCAGGGTTAAACAGTTAGTTTCTGAATCAAGATTATTGAGTCCCACTGCACTGTCTTATCCACTATACCATAGTGCCTCTCATTTTGTCTCTCAAATAGTGTTTACAGGCAAATATCATAGAAATGTTCCTTATGGCTTAATCGTTGAAGACAGAAATTGTGGCTGAATCTCTTATGAGCAAGTTTAGAAAAATATATCTATGTTCTTCCTTGTGTGAGATAAAGTTTCACTTTTTTCTCCATGGACTAAAGTCAGGACTCATCACTAGAGATGGACCTTAAATATTTGGCTACCTTTGCTCCTTTCAGACCCAGCTTGTCACAACTCACTGCACCCTCACAGATAAAAGATGCCCAGTTTTTTGCTAGGTGGTAAAGCAATAGCTGTACTATTTAATCCCAGGGAACTTCAGAACAGGAATTGACTGGACTAATTCAGTTTTCAATTGGGTAAGCTGATGTTTTTTAAGGCTTAAAATACATGGACATATTTTTATCTACACTGACCTTTGCAGCCACATGTCCTGGAAATCCCATTTATATCAGTCTCACATGCCTATCTCCCTAGTCTGTAAAACTTACTTTGCCTGATGTTTTTCCTTACTTGCTAATATATAACACTGTATATTTCTGCTATATAACATAAAGGATTCTTTAGACGAAAGCAAATATAAGTGATATAAACCAAACCATTATATTTGAGACCCTCCTAATGTCATGCAATTATGCTTACATTTGTATATAAAACACAAGCACAGTGTACCAGGTATCTATAGCCTCTACAGATAAATAAAATAAAAACACATATTTCTGAGTGTAATAAAACAGCAAGAAAGAGACTGTATAGCAGATTTGCAGTGAAATGGAAGACATTTGCATTGCAAAAAGCAAATGATGCTTGCTATTTGCTTGTATGTGCCTTGCAGGCTATGCCCAGGAGCTTGAGAGAACCTAAGCTATTAGAAAGGTAGAGTCAATTGTTTTTCCAGATGTTCTGGGGACATTAAACCAAAAGGCTGTTATCTCAACTGGAGAAAGCTTAGCTGCCATTTTTAATGTCTGAGAAACATCAAGTTGATGAAGACTATAATCTACTGATAAAAAACTGTTGGTGGTCTGCAATGTTTACTTTTTATCAGTTTAGCTGAGGAAGATTTAGTTCTCTGTTCAGACTTTCAATTTAAGTAAGTATAATTTCCCTGTGATAATTGGATGAAAGTTGTTTTGATCAACTAGTCCTGGTTCTTTAGGATAGTTTCATTGACTATGTATAAATCTAAAATGCCAATATGTGGGGTTTTGCAAAAGGACTTTTTGTACTAGGGCTTTGGGGCACTGTTCTCCTGCCACCACCAGACACCTGTGTTGGATTTCAGTCCCATCAAAGTAATGCAAAGTCATGATATCAAAGTTCAGAGTATCAGATGTACAATGTTCCCATTTTATAAATGAGGAAACAGAGGTTGAGGAAAATTAAGCTAGTTGTCCAAAGTCACAAAGAGAATATGAAAACTATATTCCATCTTATTCTGAATCCAGATCACTTCCTCCAAGTCCCTATTTAACTGAGATGTCTTTATACATATCCTTCATTATGCAATCAAGGTCATTCTTTCAAATCTCCTTTTTCCAAAAAACAAAATAGCATTTTCAAGGTTTAACTGCTCCCTTTAAAAAATTTTTTTTTGGTTTACTGAGAGACTGATTTTCACTTTTCACTTGATTATTTTGGTATTATACAACATGAAGTATGTTATAAAATGTCAAAAATAAAATAGATAAATATATGTATATATAATATATGAAGTTTAAAAGGAAAACATTCCATATTCATTATCTCATTAAAAAGTAAGATAGTACAATAGAAAGAGCATTAAATTTGAAGGCAAAAACCCTGAGTTCGACTATGCCAAAAGACTATAAAACTGCATAACCTTTGATCCAGCAGTGCCACTACTGGGTCTGTATCCTACAAAAATCATAAAAGAGAAAAAAGGATCCACATGTGCAAAAATACTTGTAGCAGCTCTTTTTGTGATGTCAAAGAATTGGAAAATGAGTAGATGTTCATCAATTGGAGAATGGCTGAATAAGTTATGGTATGTGAAAGCAATAGAATATTATTGTTCTATTAAAAATGATTAAAAAAGGCATGAAAAGATTTACAGGAACTGATGCTGAACAAAACAAGCAGAACCAGGCAGGAATACATCATACACAGTAACAGCAATATTGCGTAATGATCTGCTATAACATACTTGGTTCTTCTCAAAGGTTCAGTGATCCAAGGTAATCCTAATAAATTTTTGGATGGAAAATTCCATCCAAATCCAGAGATAGAACTCTGGAAATTGAATATATATATATATATCAATACATGCCATGTTCATTGTTTTTTCCCCTTTTTGTTCTCTTTGTTTTTCTCTCATGGTTTTTCCTTTTTGTTCTGATTTTTTTCTCCTAACGTAATTCAAAAGAAAAATATAAAAAAAATGAATATTCCAATATAACCCAAACAAATATACAGAAACCCTTTATTTTGATTCTGTCACAGACTACCTATATAACTGTCTCTCTGGGCCTGTTTCCTGACACTAAATGATGCAGTGCAAATAATTCAGGATGCAGAAGGAACTCAAGTTCAAATTCAATATAAGAATTACTAGTTGTGGCAAATAATTTAACTGTCTCAGTTTCCTACTTTCCAGGATTTCTAAGAGGCATTGATGAGATAATATTAGTGAAACAAATTTTATGCTATGGAAATTCTGGTTTTGATTATCTATAAAAGAAGAGAGTAAGTTAGGTCATCAAAAATCCCATTGTGCTCTAGGTCTACGATGTTCATAATCCCAAAACTCTTAGAAAGACAGAAGAGAAAGTTGAAAGGTCTTTAAAGTGTAGGCCCCTACTACTTCTAGGATTAAATATAAAATCTGCTGGCATTTAAAGCCCTTCATAATGTGTTCTTCTTCTGCCTTTCCATTTTTTGAAATTTACATTTTACTACTATATACTCTGTCATTCACTCACACTAGCTACCTTACTCTTCCTGAAGAAGTATACTATGCATTTTTAGAGGTTGTCCCCCTGTGCCTTTTTCCTCATCTCTACTTCCTAGCTTCCTTCAAACCCAAATTAAATCCCACTCTTTTTGAAGAAGATTTTTTATAAATTCCATCCATGATAATACCTTCTCTATACTGATTATTTCCAATTTATAGTGTCTATATTTTTGCTTTTACATAGCTGTTTGTATGTATTTTTCTGTGTTAGATTGTGAGCCCCTAGAGAGCAGATGCTGTTTTATGCTTTTCTTTGTATCCTAAGAACTTAACATGGAACTTGGCCCATAGAAGGAGCTTAATAAAGGTTTATTGACTTGCCAAAGCTCACTTAGCTAGTAAATGGTAGATGCAAAATTCAAATGAAACTCATCAATACTTTTACCAAAACACTATCCTACATCCTGCTGCCACAAAATGTAGCTAGATTTTAACAGTGATTTAGTTTCATTGTTCAGTGCAGATAATCAAGGTATATAATTTATTATTTTTGAAGTTTTCCAACCCTGAGTTTTTTCCTGACACTGATCAAATGACAACTGCTTTAAGGAGTAAAGGAAAATATGTACACCAAAGAATTGTTAATAGAGTTGAAAACATGGCTTAGAAAGTAGTTTAGCTTTAATAGTTACAAAACTTTGCATACCCTCTGACCCAGCAATACTACTACTAAATTTGTACCCTCCAAAAATAAAAAAAAAACATTTATATGTATGTAAATATTTATTTTATAAAGGTTTTTATTTTCAAAGCATATGCACAGATAGTTTTCAACATTCACCCTTGCAAAACCTCGTGTTCCAATTTTTTCCCTCCCTTCCTCCTAACCTCTCCCCAGATGGCAAATCATCTAATATATGTTAAATGTCTAATTCTTCTATACATATTTCCACAATTATGCTGCACAAGAAAAATTAGATCAAAAAGGAAAAAAAAATAAAAAAAACAAAGTGCAAACAAGAAACAACCACAAGAAGAAGTGAAAATACTATGTTGTAATATATACTCAGTCCTCATAGACCTCTTTCTGGATGCAGATGGTTCTCTCCATCACCACTTCATTGGAACTGGCTTGAATCACTTTACTGTTGAAAAAAGCCACATCCATCAGAATTGATCATTGTATAATTTTCTTGTAGCTGTGAACAATATTCTCTTAGTTCTACTCACTTTACTTAGCATCAGTTGATATAACTCTTTCCAGTCCTCTCTGAAATCATCCTGCTGATTGTTTCTTATGGAACAATAATATTTCATAACATGCATATATCACAATTTATTCAGCCATTCTCCAATTGATGGACATCCACTCATTTTCCAGTTCCTTGACACTTCAAAAAGGGCTGCCAGAAACATTTTTGCAGATGTGGATCCTTTTCCCTTTTTTTATAATCTCTTTGGGATGCAGGCCCATTACAGATACTGCTGTGTTAAAGGTTATGCATAGTCTGATAACTTTTTAGGCATAGGTCCACATTGCTTTCCAGAATGATTGAATCAGTTCACAACTCCACCAACAATGTATTAGTGTTGCAGTTTTCTCACATTCCATGCAATATTCATTATTTTCTTTTCATCTTAGCCAATCTGAGAGGGTACACAAATATCTATAGCAGCTCTTTTTGTATTAACAAAGAATTGGAAATTAAGGGTATGCCTTTTAGTTGGAAAATGGAGGAATGACTTTTGGCATGTGATCTTGATGAAATACTATTGGGCTCTAAGAAATGACTGTGGGAATAGTATCAAGAAAAAAATGATAAGAACCACATGAACTGGTACAAACTGAAATAAACAGAGCCAGGAAATCATTGTACACAGCAATAGCTGTTGTAATGATGATCAACTGTGAAAGACTTAGCAGCTCTGATGCAATCCAAGATAATCCTGAAGGACTCATCATGAAAAAAAAATGTTATCCAACTCTAGAGAGAGAAGCAATGAACAATTTGCAGTGCAATTTGAAATAAAATATTGACTTTCCATATTTTTCTTGCTTTTTTGCAATATGGTTTACTAGAAACATATTTTCCATTTTTTTCACATATGTAATTTATGTCATATTACTTGCTTTCTCAATAGGTAAGGGAGCAATAAAATGAAGGGAAAGAATTTGAAACAAAAACATTTTTAAAGAGAATTTAAAAATAAATAAAAATACTTTAAAAAGTGTTTATGTTGTTGACATCACAATCATATCTCAACATTTATCCCCATATACACTGACCCCTTTATAACTACAGAAAAAGTTAATAAAAACCAATCAATAATAGAATTGTCTTATCCTATAAGATATGAAGCATCCAATTCCTCCAGTCTTCCATCTAGCTATCAAGAAGAAAACAAAGTATATTTTTCCATTTGTTTTCTTAGATTAATTGTGATTTGAGTTCAACTGACATTATAGGTCCATTTCCATGTATATAATTATATCCACCATATCTTTTTTATTTCTTCTGCTGCTTATTTCATTTTGGTGAAGGCATCCATTGCTCATACAAAAGCTGACTGAAATTTTCTAGAGTATATGGCAAGAAGAGGTTCTTGCCCAGGAGTTCAAGGATGCCTCTATTATCCACCTTTATAAAGGTGAAGGGAATAGTGTGTTCTGTGACAATCACAGAGGGGTTTCTTTCTTACTCATTACTTCATTGCTGGCAAGATTCTTTCCAGAATCTTCCTTAAGAGGCTGACCTTATACCTGGAAAATGGTCATCTTTCTGAGTGCCATTGTAACTTCATAAGGGGCTGAGGAATAGTTGATAAGGTGTTTACTTCCCAATAACTCCAGGAAAAATGCCAAGAGCAGAACAGAGGTCTATATACAACATTTGTAAATCTCACCAAGACCTTTGATATTTTCAGTCATGAGGACTTGTGGAAGATTATGTCAAAATTTGGTTTCCAGAGAAGTTTATTAATATATTACATCAGTTTGATGATGGCATGCTTGCCCAGGTTCTAGACAATAGACAATATTCTCAAGTCTTCTTAGTCACCAATGGAATGAAACAAAATTGTGTGCTTGTTCCCATGTTTTTTTCAGAAAAGTAAAAAAAATGAGTTTTGAGAAAACTAAGAACTTTCAAGATATTTGACACTGTACAAAATGCTTAAATTAAAAAAAAAACATAGTCTCTGCTCTCAAGGAGCATACATTCTAATATTAGAGAAAATATGGAACAAATTAGTTACATTCCAGAGGTAATCTTAGAGGGGAAAGCATAAGCATTAGGGAAAATCAGAAAAGGCCTTCCTCATGAAGTGGGATTTGAGTTAATATTGACATAATTAGTTTTGGAATATGGCATTAGTTAAAATACTAGACTACAATATGGGAACATCATCTCTAACAACTTGACCTCAGAAATATTTTCTATAAAATAATTGGGAAGGTTTAGACTAGATGACCTTCCAGACTAGGCATTCTATGATTTTTTTAGTACTTGAAAATCATAGGGTAAGTTTAAGATCATCCAGGTATTGTGGCTATTTCTTGGAGGCTGGATTTTAAACATATTATGTCTATAAGATTCCATTTAGATTTTTATAGATGTGCATCATATCGGGAAAGCCTGTCTATGTTTATACCATCAAAAAGAAAGGAACTCCATCTTTCCTTGTTCTCCATAGGTAAGGGTAAATCCAAATAAAGTCTTTGGATTCTTCAAACATCTTGAGATATTTTTCTAATGTTTTTGGTTTGGCAAATCCCAGAGCCCATTTTGCCAGGACTTTTCCCCTTAATTTTTAAACCCACATGTATACCAAGGGAAACTTAATCCATATGTTTCTTATTCGTTTACACTTAACTCATCAAAATATTATTTTTAAAAGAGCATTTGAAGCTTGTCAAACATTTACAATCTGTCTTCTCAGAACCAGGATGATTTTTTTGATATCCTAAAGTCTCCCAATATTTAATACTAATTTTAAAATTAGTATCTCTAAGTTATATACCTGCCTGCTCTTAACAAAATGTCATTTAAAAATGAGAAATCACATTTAGATTCTGTCCTTGGCTTAAGAAGTTTATATCTCTGACCCACTCTAAGTAGAAACAGCTATTTCTGGTAAAGCTGATGGCTTTGTAGTAAACCATCCCCTCTCTCACCTAATTCCCCAAGTGAAAGATTATATAGAATTCCAGAATAACCGAATTGGAAAATATATGTTAGAGTTTCTGCCCCAAACCCTTTATTTTATTAAAAGGTTGATACTCAACTCAAAAAATTAAGCAATATAACCAAAATCACATAGCTAATTAGCAATAGAGATGATATTAGTGTTTGATCTTCCATAAAAGTGGCGAATTCATATGTCCTCTCATCCTCACTTGGCACCTTCCATCCTTAATCCATGTTGAGATACATACTTCTCTGCATGGCTGAAATTCCTTTTAAAGTGAGCTTAAGTTAGAGACTGACTCTAGAAGACTTTTTGCTCTTGAGTCAGTTAGCCTGTGGAATGATTGAACTCATGATCTCAACCTCATTAGCAAAAATATAAAGTATGTATTAGTAATAAACATGTAGAAGTAGAATTAATACATGCAAATTACTTTACTTTTGATCAGGCCTATTATTAGGATTTTTATCATATAAAGATGATAAATCTCTCTATGCCTTCTACCTATTTGGAGGTTGCAAACCCTTATTCTTTCTGGAGCTTTCAGGTAGAACTAATATGACATAAAAATGAAGAAAAAACACAGGGTAATTGTTCCATGCCATAGGTCTGCAACTTTACTGATTGATATAGGACTTAGTGTTTTCAGAAAGAAGCATCTTTTCAAGCTTCAATGAAATGGGAGTCATCCGAGCTACATAATTGTCAGGGGAGAGATGATAGCTATCTTCAAGTATTTGAAGGGCTGTCATGAATGCCTTCATATTCTCTTTGGTCACAGAGAACAGAACCAGAAAACATGGGTAGAAATTGCCATAAAAAGCAAATTTAGGTTTGACACCAAGACAGACTACCTAACAATTAGAATTAGTTAAAAGTGATATATATTGTCTCAAGTATTAACTCTCATGAAGAGAGTAAAGAATTCAATTAAATTCATTCCAAAAAATATTTTAAACAATTATTGTATGCCTGGCAATGAGCTAAGTGCTGAGTTTACAATTATTAAAAAGAAAGACAATCCCTTCACTCAAAAAACTTATAATCTAAAAGGAGGGACTGCACAAAAAGAGGCAAGAAAGTTGTGTAGGGGGACAAGACACCAGGAGTTATCTTGTTCCATGAGATTGAAACCAGGAAGGGAAGAAGATGCAGAGTGGAATGAGCTCTTCAAGAAGAGGTCAAGTGTTGGGTATGCTATAGAGCAGAATATATTTCAGATAAGCTGGACTAACTGGTTCTCAAATGCTTTAAAACTCTAAAGAAAAGAGGGGGTGGAGCCAAGATGGCAGAGTGAAAATGTGACTCTCTGCGTCCCCCTCCAATCTTGTCTCAAATCAACAATAAAATAAGCCTCTGAACTGATCTTCAAATCAATAAATCCAGAAATATTTGGACACTGCTTGCTGATATCTCTGAAGAACTTCACATCAGGTTTGTCTAACTCGGACAGAGGGATAAAGAGAGGACTCCGGTATAGGCTGGAAGTGAGGGTGGGACTCAGCTCACTGTGGCAGAAACTCCAAACTCCAAATCCCAAACACCTGGAATTTATCTGAGGCACTCAGGACCGTCTGCCCTGACTGGGGTCAGGTGTTCTCGAAGACTTGCCTTGTTTAAGGAGTAATACGGACTTAGGCCTGGCCCCCACCGGCCCAGGACCTTAAGTTAATTCACCAAAGTGCCCCAGGGCAAAGATCTTCACCCACCTTTTCAGACGCCTTTTTCCCCCTACCTTAAAGAGATATCCACGCTGTCTAAAAAAAATGAAGAAGCAAAAGAGAGCTCTCACCATAGACAGCTTTTATCAAGACAAAGAAGCAATGATCCCAGATCCTGAGGTTCCTTTAGACAAAATTCAAGAGGAAATTATTAAGGACCATCACTGGTCCCTTTTTCAAAAGGCCTTTCAGGAAGATTGCATAAAGAACCTCAAAAGAGAGCCAGAGGATAAATGGGAAGATAAACTGAAATCAGTGCAAGAAGGATATGATGCCCTGCAAAAGAGATATGAAAAAGACACCAATTAGTTGAAAAATAAAATTAGTGAAGTGGAAAAGGAGTGCAATGAACAAAAAAAAATCAATTGGCCAGTTACAAAAGGAGCTTGAAAAGGTAGCTGAAGAAAACAACACTTTAAAAATAATAATTGAACAGATGCAAGTGAATGACTCAATAAGACATCAAGAATCAGTCAAAGAAAAACAAAAGAATGAAAAATTAGAAGAAAATATGAAATATCTCCTAGGAAAAACAACTGACTTGGAAAATAGATCTAGGAGAGGCAATCTAAGGATTATTGGACTTCCTGAAAGTCATGATGAAAAGAAGAATCTAAGCACTATCTTCCAGGAAATCCTGAAAGAAAACTGTCCTGAGATGGTAGAATCAGAAGGCAAAATCACCATTGAAAGAATTCACCAATCACCTCCTGAAAGAGACCCCAAAATTAAAACCCCAAGGAATAGCGCGGCTAAATTTCAGGACTATAGCACCAAGGAAAAGATTCTGCTTCCAGCTAGAAAGAAACAATTCAAATACCGAGGATCAATAATTAGAATCACACACGATCTGTCAGCCTCCACATTGAAGGATCGAAGGGCCTGGAACCAGATATTCCAAAGGGCAAAGAAACTTGGATTACAGCCAAGAATAACCAATCCAGCTAGAATGAGAATTATTCTCCAGGGGAGAAGATGGTCATTCAATGATATAGGGGGATTTCACCTATTTCTAATGAAAAGACCAGATCTCAACAAAAAATTCGACATCCAAACACAGAACTCAAGAGATGCATAAAAAGGTAAAAAGGAAAGGACTCTTGAGAACTTTATTTTTACTAGGGGGATACTTAAAGTTTGGGGGTATAATGAACTAGATATTACTTTGATAACATGAAAAAGAGAACAAGAGGGGGAAAGGTTGTCATACTGGGGAAAAGAGGGAAAAAGTGGTAAAATAAGATCTAAAAAAAGGAGGTAAAAACAAGCTAAAATCTCTTGAAGAGGCAAAGAAAACCTAATATAATTGAGAGAAAGGGGGGAGGGAGATGATCATTGTATAAATCTTACTCTCATCAGGTTGGGCTCTAAAAGTGTATATCAGACACCTGATTTCACATAGAAACTTCTCTGTTGCTAGAGGGAAGTGGGAGGGAAAGGAGAAAAAGAAAGGGATAAACTAATAGAAGGGAAAATAGAAGAATCAGGGGAAAGGAGTAAAAACAGGGGGAGGGGATCTAAAGGGTGGAGTATTGTTTGGGGGAGAAGGTCATCAAAAGCAAATTACTGAGGAGGGGGGAAGGGAGAAAGGGGAAAGGAAAGGGGAAAACATAACTTGGGTAAATAAGATGGCAGGAAATAAAGAATTAGTTATTCTAACTGTGAATATGAATGGGATGAACTCTCCCATAAAGCGGAAGTGGATATCAGACTGGATTAAAAATCAGAATCCCACAATATGCTGTCTCCAAGAAACACATCTAAAACATAGTGACACATATAGGATGAAGGTAAAAGACTGGAGCAGAAAATATTATGCTTCAGGTGAAAAAAAAAAAGCAGGGGTAGCAATCCTTATCTCAGATCAAGTAAAAGCCAAGATAGATCTAATCAAAAGAGATAAGGAAGGAAACTCTATTTTATTAAAGGGTACCATAGATAA